>JAVTVY010029187.1:0-12220 GCA_036873755.1 Hanleya hanleyi
AACAAATTGACTCCAACGGCCCTTTTCAGGGCCAACCCATTGTTGTCGAAAGAGAACTTCTAACTTGGCACAAATTCAAATCACAGGTCCTACATCATGCCCTCTTTATTCTATAGTATTACCAAACTGCAACACCAAAAAACAATCCCTGCCCCATTAACGGCCCTTTTCAGGGCCAACCCCTTACTTCCAAACACACAGGGTTTTTTTTCTCAGTGTTTTTAGGGCTAACTCATGCAAAAATTTGGTGCAAAATGAGCGGCATGATTGCAGATAACATTACAGCCCGAATCATAACGGACTTTGACGGACAAGGGAGGCGGGTGGAATATAAAAAAACTAGAACGGGTACGGGTACGATACGATACGATACGATACGAATTTTATTACGATCAAAGTAAACGTACAGTGATCAAGGGGAAGTAACTCCCATTACGATACGATACGATACGAATTTTATTACGATCAAAGTAAACGTACAGTGATCAAGGGGAAGTAACTCCCAACATAAACAAAAACACTGATACTAGACTAGGTGAATTTGGTGTAAAATGAAGGCATTCTGTCGTGACCCAGAATGCATTGGGGTGATATTATAAAGAGTGGAATGGACTTTTAACCTGGAAATTGATGTGTTATTTACCTATTGTTACCTAGGTATGTGTGCGGGAGTTGGTGTTATTTTTATTTTTTTTTATTTTGTGCTTTTGAGTTTAGAAGTTTCCCCTTTCGGAAAGATGGGGTGGCCCTAAAAAGGGCCTTTGGAAGATGTAAGCGATTACATCGTTGGGGACAGGTGGCGTTGTCTTCTCACAGTACACACCGGGCATATCAAGGCTATGAATTCACACACTAGGGGGTTGTAATCGTCCGGACACTCTGGTAATCGGGCATGTCTGTGTATACAGGCTATACACAAGGCTTGATGCCCACAGGGGAAAATGGCGTATTTGGCGAAGTGATTACAGCATTCCACGCAGCGTAAATAGGGTGCTGCTTGGCATTCTGTGTTGGATGCCAGTCTTCTTTGTATTGCGGTAGCGTAGTGGATGACGTCTTCGTTTTCTTTTTTGCTTATTTTTCTTGTGTTCTCTCTTATTCTCTTTTTTCTTGCGTCTTTTCTGTTTTTTCTTGCGTCTTTTCTGTTTTTTCTTGCGTCTTTTCTGTTTTTTCTTGAGTCTTTTCTGTTTTTTCTTGAGTCTTTCTTTTTCGGGTACTGTCTTTTTCTGTCTTTTCTTGAGTCTTTCGTGTTCTCCTCTTTTGCTTGTCCTTCTTCTTCTTCTTCTTCTTCTTCTTCTGTTTCTTCTTCTTCTTCTTCCGTTTCTCCTGCTTCTTGTTCTCCTTCTTCTTGTCCTTCTTCTCCTTCAGCTTGGAGGCTTTGTTGTTGTTTCAGATCCGGTGTCGCTGCTGGGGGGTCACTAAGATCCGGTGTGGCTGCTGGGGGGTCTTGATTATGATGGCCCTGTGGTTGTTCTTCATGTTTAAATAGGTCTTGTATAATAGCATCGATCCATGGCTCGTCATGTACCATATCGATGTTGCCGAGCAGTTGTAGTTCATCATCATCATTTGTCATGAAGTCTGGTAACAGGTTGTCAATATCCATGATTTCAGCCAGGGATGACTCCATGACTGTGGACTCAGGCTGGTCAAATACGGTGTAATAGGCTGGTGAATTTGCACTGGTAAAATGAAAAGCTTCTGCACGTCTAGTAGAGACTGGCATAATTGTGAATGAATCAGTAAATACTGCGCGTTATTTATAGTGTAACGCGCGGACGTGAGCGTAATAGCGTAATCTTTATATCACATCTTTGTGCTCACTTACGCTGGAGAAATATTTTTGTGTTTCTTTTCCAATTTTAAACCGGTGTGATTTTGCAATAAATGCGAGTGCACGTATAAATTTTATTTCAAGTTGAACTGGGGCAACTGATCGTGTAGCATTTAAAAATTTAGAAGGGTAGCGGTAGACTAAGCCACTATTTTTAATGATTTTATCGATTTTTAAACCCGTAACGTTATGGTTAGGTAGTGTGGAAAACCCGGTACACTGGAAATAAATCGGTTTTCCTGGGTAAAAAATACGTCAAGTATGTTCCTCACAGCCTTATAATGTCACCCTGAAAATTGTAGCTGGTTTATCGAAAGAAAACTAGGAAATTTTATCGTATCACACCGGCTACGGTAACACAGCACTATACAGTGTGCAGGCAAAATGTGAGTACAGCTATGGGTGTCAAATGGGGGTGTGTTACCGTAGCCCAAGGATAAAATTTCCTAGTTTTTTCTTTTCGATAAACATGCTGCAGTGAACTCACATTTATTGCAAAAAATGAGACCCGTTTTAAAGTTGGGAAAATAAAACACAAATTTTTTTAGCAGATACCGCCATCTTGGACCCACTCCCACAGGCCGCCATCTTAAACCCACCACCACCACCACCTCCCACAGGCCGCCATCTTAAACCCACCACCACCACCACCCACAGTGACCCTTGTGACAGAATACACAAGGATAAAATTTCCTAGTTTTTTCTTTTCGATAAACATGCTGCAGTGAACTCACATTTATTGCAAAAAATGAGACCCGTTTTAAAGTTGGGAAAATAAAACACAAAATTTTTTAGCAGATACCACCATCTTGGACCCACTCCCACAGGCCGCCATCTTAAACCCACCACCACCACCTCCCACAGGCCGCCATCTTAAACCCACCACCACCACCTCCCACAGGCCGCCATCTTAAACCCACCACCACCACCACCCACAGAACGCCTAGACTATAAATAACGCGTAGTATGTTGCCATTTATTCACAACTACAATCATGGGTACAAGACGAAGGCTATTCACCGATCCTAGAGATCCTAGAGAACACAGAGAGGTGATTACGAGTGAAGAACATAACGATGGAGTGACAATAATTACAAGCTTTCAGCAGGTTATTGTCGACGAAATGATGATACGGCGAAGTGAAGAACAACTCCAAGAGCTCAGGAGGGAGGCAATGGAAGAAGATGCGAGGTTGATGAGACAGCGAAGTCAAGAACAAGACGAAGAGATCAGGAGGGTGGCAATGGAAGAAGATGAGGATGTAACTGATGAAGAACTCCCCTGGTTAAACAGTAACAGACCTCCAGCAAATACAACGGCTACCCAAACGCCAATTATAACAACGTCGGCTACCGAAACAACAACAACAACAACAACAACAACAACACCACCACCACCATGCTCTTGGGCCGAGGTAACCCGCCTGAACGAACAGATTAATCACATGAGACAAAACATGGATCAAATGGACGCTGTGATTTCAAAACAAGAACAAGACATACATAAGGAAGAAAGTAAATCAAGCTGCAGCGTGTCTACAGACGAGGAAAGCCTGTACGCCCTATTTCCGTGCGGGCATTTATGCCTATGTGAAGAACGCTGGGTGACGCTAACATGTATAGGGGACATGTGCCACTGCACTGAAACGGACGAACAGCATTTAAAAATCAAGTGTCCCGTGTGTAGGAAGCAGGTGGCCGGGGTAAAGAGAATCTACCGCTCCTAAAACAAGTGTCGTAACACTTTTCCAAAGGCCCTTTTCAGGGCCACCCCATCTTTCCGAAAGAGGAAACTTCTAAACTCAAAGCACAAAAAAAAACACCAGCTCCCATCACCCCTATGAAATTTTTTTTTTTAATACAATTATCTTTGCAAAAAGAATGAACACTAACAACCATTTTTTTGAATTTTCTACTATTTTATTAACACAAATAGAATGAACGTGTTCACCAGACTCTGGGTATTGAATTTTTAATACAATTATACGCTATGAAGGCGCTTCAATGCACATAGAATGAACATAAGATGAACATAGTGTAGGAATACGTCAGGAGAGAAGCCGTATTTTCAGCTTGAGCAAGACTGGCAGATGATAATGTCTGAATGTTCCAATGCAATAAGACTTGAAAATGTTCAATATTTATACAACAAGACAATAGAATGAACGTCTTCAACTCTGAGTATTGAATTTAATACAATTAACAGTAAAACTCTGAGTATTGAATTTTAATACAATTATACGCTATCAAGCCGCTTCAATGAACGTGTAGGAATACGGTAAATGTTTTCAACACCAGACTTGTTCAATAGTTATGCAACAAGACTTGTTTGAACTCATCATCGTCTTTCCGCCCCTGGTGCACGTAGATGTAGGTAGCAATCTCTTCACGTGGAATTCTGGGAGCGCAGGCAGCTTCCAATGCCAGGGCAATTTGCTCCTCGGTCACGCCCTGTAGTGCCTGAGTGATGAGCGCGTATGAGGGTACACTATTGTCCACACACGTATGCGTGTTTATCGGACTGTTGTTCCCACAGCCTGCAAATGCTTCGATACGCAAGTGTCGAATGCGAGGTCTGACATGATCCAGGACTGTGTCGATGTACTTCTTATAAATATAGTGAGACACCTGGTAAGCCAGGGCTTGACGAATTGTAGCTGTGAGACTCTGCAACTTCCGCCACGCCGTTATTTTCAAGGTGACACCCTGAGGACAAGGAATACGCTCTTGCGTATCTAACCTCATTTTCCATTTGCGGATATGCACCAGGAGCTGGTCGTTGAAATAGGCACAGCTGACAAAGATGTCGTCACCCACATAAAATTTCGCTTCGTCACTCCCCTGGTCGCGAATAACCGCATCCATGGCGTAATCAAGGGCCTCTAGTTTTTGCCAGGTGTCGAAGGTCAAGGCAATATGCCTAGCTGGTCTGTCCTTAAAGGCCGGTGCGTTAAAATGCACTTCTTCGTCTTTGACACTCACAGTTAAATAGGCTGAGAGCTCCCAAATGTTCGTGTGGGCTGCCTGGTAGGCCTGCTGGATAATGTTATTGATCTCCTGCACAGACATAGGAAGTTGCACCTCTTCTTCTTTCACGGGCTCAGGCACTTGCTGGGGTACTGCCTGAAGCACTGGCTCAGGTATTTCTAAAGGTGTTAGTCGGGGCCGTTTGGGTCGTGCAGCGCGTTTGGCAGGTACACCAGACGCTGGGTGCGTACGTTTGCTAGCTGTACGCTCTTCGGTGGTGTCCATGGCTAAGATATCATCATTTACAAGGGGGGTTTCAAGTAGATCTGCTAGTTCTTCATTTCCCGTCTTCTTCAACCCCGCCACGAAGGCTAGAAATGCATAGGGGCCACGGTGCAGTAGACCGTCGATGAGGGCTCTGTTTTGTGCTGAAGTGGTTTTCTCAGACATGATATCTTCGCGACCGTGTTTCAGGAGTATGTTTTCCTCCATAAGGAAATCACATAGTTCAGCCACATGCTGCATCTCATCAATGAGGCGAACACGGTACTTTTGAAGCATAACTAGGTCGGCTGACTGCATGACTATGGGCTCAGGCTGGTGAGTAACTGCTACGGTGTAATAGTCTGGTGAATTTGCACTGGTAAAATGAAAAAAAGTAAAAGGTTCTCCACAGCTCATACAAGCAGGCAAGCAGGCTGGCTGGCTGGCTAGAGGTGAGGCAGGCAGGCAGGCAGTCAGGCTGGACAGGCAGGCAGGCAGTCAGGCTGGACAGGCAGGCAGGCAGGCAGGCAGGCAGGCTGGTCAGGTCAGTCAGGCAGGTAGTGCAATGAATACACCCCACCCCTAAAAAATCGCCTCCTTTTATACGTTTTTCTACAATCCGCCATCTTAAACCCACCACCACCGCCACCCACAGGCCGCCATCTTAAACCCACCACCACCACCACCTCCCACAGGCCGCCATCTTAAACCCACCACCACCACCTCCCACAGGCCGCCATCTTAAACCCACCACCACCACCACCCACAGGCCGCCATCTTAAACCCACCACCACCACCACCCACAGGCCGCCATCTTAAACCCACCACCACCACCACCCACAGGCCGCCATCTTAAACCCACCACCGCCACCACCCACAGGCCGCCATCTTAAACCCACCACCACCACCACCCACAGGCCGCCATCTTAAACCCACCACCACCACCACCCACAGGCCGCCATCTTAAACCCACCACCACCACCACCTCCCACAGGCCGCCATCTTAAACCCACCACCACCACCACCCACAGTGACCCCTGTGACAGAATACTCGCTTCTGATTGGCTGTCGCTGTGACGTCACAGAGGTCATATGCAAATTTCTGAGGTCAATTAGGCTCAATTTACCCTTTACCTACTACTCATGGTAACCCGATTCACGCTATCTATCTCCCTGTTGCTATATAGGGGCATTCAAGTATTACGTACGCAGCGAGAGGGGAGGGGGGTCTAAAAATGTGGATTTTTTCCTATGTATGCTGGGTTAAATTTTGCATATGGTAGGGGGAAAGGGGGTGAAAAATTCAAATTTTTTGCCTAAGTAATACTTAATTGGTCCCATATCAAGTTCAATATTGCATATATATTTTGCTATAGATGTACTTTGTTTAATCAATGTTTCAAAGAGAAATCTCATTTGAGCTATAGTGATCTGGGGGTCATGTCCTTTTTTTTTAACTAAACATGATAGAAAGCAGCATATTATCCAAATACATGTACATTTAGAATAATCATAAAGCTTTGTTCATATATTACTATTGTTGCATACTCTGTTTTGGGTAAAGTTTTGTCTCAACATTTAGCCCCGGACAAACTGTAACCGGAGTCACAGTAACCAGAGTCCTGCTATCTTCTTTAGTTATTTCCCTGTTACTATTATATTTCAGGTTCAATATCGCACATTTTCGTATGGATGTACTTTGTTAAGAAAGTTCGATGAATTCTCTCAAATAAGTACTTCTACTAAATAGAAACTCAAAGCACATTTCTGTTGCTCAATGTTGTTGTATGAACATTGGGAAAAATGAATAAATGATGAACCTGAAATCTTTCTACACTGTGTCTTACATAGGTTTCACTGCTTGCTTGTTTA
Organism: Hanleya hanleyi; assembly: GCA_036873755.1. NCBI lineage: Eukaryota > Metazoa > Mollusca > Polyplacophora > Lepidopleurida > Hanleyidae > Hanleya > Hanleya hanleyi. Next base: position 6,937 of record JAVTVY010029187.1, read on the forward strand.
TATTGATTTACTGAATAATTAATGATCATGTTTTTGTGGTGGATGGACCATTATCTTCACCTGTTTTAACCCTATAATGCCTGACATTATTTCCAGGTATAACGAATGGGAAGTATTAGCATTTTCTGACAAGTTTATGTGCTTTTGTTGATAATTTGTGTTGATTAGACCGCTCACAGCGTTATTTGGAGTTCTGCTGAATGTACACATATGTGTACAATATAGGCATTCATAGTGAGGATTGTTAGGTTTGAAATTGTACACGTGTGTGTACAATAGGCATCGCAATGTACCCTCACTCACTACATATACAAACATGTATGTACGGAAGAACCTACCTGTACCCTCACTCACTACAGTAACATATACATACATGTATGGACATAAGAACCTATCTGTACCCTCACTCACTACATAAGAACCTACCTGGAATTGAGGGTACACTACAGGTAGGTTCTTATGTAGGGTATGTTAATAGGGTGATGTTGAGTTTAGGAGATAGCGGGTGGGGCATATATCTGAGGAGTAGAAGTTCAAAATGGGAGTATTTTACTCAAATATAGGTCATTTCAGTTTTTGGCATGTTTTCAAATTTGCAAACCATTTTTAACGAAGGTCATATTGTTTCTCCGTCTTATAAAATCATGGGTTTCTTTAGTTGTTGTCATAACTCCTAGTATTTCAGTCATAAAACATACAAAGTTTGGGATTGACATTGAGTTTTTAATTCAATTTTGCCCTGGATTAGCATTGGCACAAAAAATGACTTAATCCCTGTCCCCGGATTAGTGAATTCATATGAATGTTTTATTAAAGGAGAAGAAAACATATGACTAATGTATACACTGAATGAAAGACCTATCTCCCCCGTATCCAAAAATGTAAGCAAATATTTTTTGCGATTTTTTACCGCCGATATATTTATATCGAAACATCAAAAACTGGAGCCTGTGGACAGATTCATGGGAGCCGCCATTACAAGGGCTTGTGTCTATTTTAACCAATCAGAAATGCCGAAAACATACTGTGCGCATCGCTGCGTGACGTCAGCAGGGCCCAACAAACTTCTGCAATGTACGTTAAAGTATGGTGAGAAGCTCTCGGGACTGCAGGTTTATATTTTGTATACTGTTATAATTTGATAGTGGTAGTGGGCCAATATTCGGCAAATACACGGGCATCATGCCGCAGTGTGTGGCGTTTGGCTGTTTTAACAGAACTGGGAATCCAAACCTTCCAAAGACCGTGACATTTCATCAGTTCCCAATGTTGAAACCAGATGTACTGAAACAGTGGGTGCATAACGTCGGTCGGCAGGATTTTACTCCAAACGCAAACTCAAGACTGTGCTCGTTGCACTTCTTACCAAGCTGTTTCAAAGAAGATGTTTACGCAAAATATGGTATTGAATCCAAGAGCAAGCAACGGACGTTGCTGAAAGATGATGCTGTGCCTACCGAGTTTGCACATCGTCAGGCCCCCAAACCGAAACGATTGTCGACACTTGCCAGGCTGGAGAAGCGGGAGCAACAAGCACAGCTGAGAGAGGTATTGTATCAGAATAATCTCTGGGTTATCTTTCGATCTATACCAGTCGAGATAAAATAACCCCCCAAAAAAAAAAAAATGAAATGAAGCTGTGATTTATCGAGTATGTTGGCGTCGTGGTTACCCAGTGTCCAGTTTTCAACACTTCAAAGTTGTGTTTCTTGAAGTCAACCCTGAGTGAGAATGATATAGTGGCTGTTCAGTTTTCATTCCCTAGTAAAAACATTGTACAATCAACTAGGGGATTCTACAGAAAATATATATATCTGACAAATTCTGTGATAATATTTGTTACCGGTACCGCAATGGAGCTATCGCATAGTACTTGTGTGTGTGGGGGGACAGGGAGAGTTCAACAGCCACATTTCCAATAAGTTGGGTCGAAAATCCAGCTGTGGCCATGCCATGGCAGTATGCACTGTATATATTTAACATGCAACAGAAGTTAGAAATCCCATTAGTTTGCTGACAACTTTGAACAGCTCATCTTCATACACAAGTCTACTTCTCCGACAACGCTTGATGTATACCGGTAGCTGCCTACTGGTACCGGCTTTGTTCAAATGTATTTCACAAACGTGCACAAAACATTGCTGACCTCAAATCAATTTTATTTTTGAAATGGGCCGAATGAGTCGGCTACTGATTGGCTGTTCACTCTATTTGGCCACACCTACTGCCATATTAGGAGAAACCACGTAACTATTGAGAGGATGTCACATGACACACATCAATCATGTAGGTTCTGATGGTTCGTTCTGATTGGCTCATCTGTGTATTGTAGATGAAATCTACAAGTCGGGTTTTGAATACTTTAAGTGGCGAGATCAAGGCTAATTCGAAGTGTAATTGATAAGTAGACTTGTGTATGAAGATGTGAACATCTAGGTCCTTAAAAAAACACTGAAATATGTTAACATCACCAAATGCGAGCACTGGATGAAACCACTGGGCATTTATTGTCTGTACATAGACATGATTTTACTAGAAAAAAGCAGGGGGTTTGGGTGGGGGGAGGGGTGAGTGGCAGGATAGAAAACTTACCAAATGTGCTGTGTTCTATCTGTACTGAACACTGGTTAATTGACCTGATTTGCTTAATTTGGACTCTGCAATACATATATAATTTGAATTAATTGTTTTTGTCTGAATTAACCAATGTGACTTAATTTGACCATAACTTTGTGGCTGATTCAACTCGAGTGTGGGTGAAATGCTTTGTGGGTAAGGTGGCAGTCGCATCCTAATAATGATGTTGTCTTATCTGGTGTTTTCAGTTGATGTTAGAGTCAGAAGAGGCCGAACCACTGGAATCTTCCAGTAGTAGTACTACTACTACGGAACCGGTAAATATGTCCTCTATTGCCAAACCTCGGTTATTCGCTTTTTTTTAGACAACCCTTACTGTCCAGAAGTGTCTTTGAAGTAACTTTGAAGTAACTTTGAAGTGTGGCCATATTTCAACCTTGAAGTGCAAGGCTCAGAGTCAGAAGTGTGCTTGCAGTGTGGGTATTGTTTTGTAGCAATGCCATATAAGGGCATTGAAGTCACAATGAAGTCACAATGAAGTCACTTAGAAGTGTGCCTCAAATATTTTAATTAGGTACTGCAAAGGCACTTCATAGACACTTTCACAGAAGGGTAACCTTCATAGGCACTTCTGAAGTGCTCTTGAAGTACCTAATTAGAATATTTGAGGCACTTCAATGTCCTTGTATGGCAAGTCACTTCATCCACTCTTCTACAGAAGGATACCTTTCATATGCACTTCTGAAGTGCTCTTGAAGTACCTTATTAGTATCATAGCAAATCCGTGTGATGAAAAGGTATGTAAAGCCACGAGATATTTACTTTCCCAGAAAAGAATACATATATTTGAGCACAGAAAGTTTTATTCAGAGAAAATACAGAATGAGACAGAACAGTACATCATAAAATATTTACAATAAACCGCTAGCACAAATCCTTGAGACAAAATACAGCACAGTTCTATTTTTTTGTATGCATTTACATGCAGTCTTTGGTATGAGAATTTATTGCAGTATTATTATTCAAGGGTGACCGTGTTCTTTTCCAACTTGAACTTGAAGCAGCAGATCTTTCGAAGGATAGTTTACTTCAGTTGCCCAGAGGTCCACTCGGACGTAACCCAACGCTGAAACCCACCAGTCTGAATTGTGAACTTCTTGGCCTGTGGCGATAAATACATGCATATAATTAAAACCTGATCAGTTGTATATATGGTTCCATATATGACATGCAATCCAGTTTTTTTTTTTTTAACACACTCAGGATGATTGAATAGGTTGACTACCATAAAGGGTTAAGAATGGATCCCTACGATTTACAAAAGATTGATGAAGATGTCTATTATCCTTTCTTTAGTACTCCATGATATACAACAATGGAGATAAACAGTTTGTGTGATGTTCTAGCCAATATACACTATGAAGAAATCAACCATACCTACATGTAGGTGTGCTCATTAAATTTCCCATCAGTCGAGTGGCTGCTTGAAGTGAGCCGAGTTCCTTGTTGCAGCTGTATTCTGGAATTATGAAAGTATAAAGAAGCCATTAGAAATAATCATGTGGATTTTGATAATTTGTCTTTTTTAAATTCCTGGTTCAACTAAATCTTCTGCAAGACTTCAAATAACAAATAAATGCTTATTAATTACAAATTGTATTCTTAAATTTTTGAAATGAAATAAATGTATGAAATGAAATCAAGATGTGGGTAAAAATGTACAATTGAAGTGTGAAGATCCTTAGCTTTGGTATATGAGCAGTGCAATCAATAGACAAGGAAAATATAGCCTGTTATAATGATAAAAATTAAGTCTAATCATAATTGATTATACTTTTTCTGATTACAGCTAAAACAGGTAATGCTAACATTTTATTATCAATATATTCTAAAACTTATTTCTTTACCATTTTGTAAAAAATCTGGTATGGAAATATTCTACATTCTGCAAGGAAAAAAATCAATACAATTTATGAATCAATAAAAAATCAAAACAACAAGATAATTTATTTAGAGCTACCATCCCCCCAACCAGTTAAATCCACCTGTTATGACATGAACTGAACAGTTTTGTGATAAAAATATCTCACCCTCCGGTGATTTCCTCCAGGGGTGCATGCCAATCTTCATATGAGGTCCCCAAGCCTGGTGTTTCCAAGCTGACAATTCACACAATCATAACAATGGCATTTAATCCACACTGCCTTGATCAACCTGGATAGATCTGAAAATGATATTGGGACAGAGATATGGATATTTCGCCATGTTACATCACCCATTAAATTTGACTGCAATTATAAGGTGGAGTACATTATAATAACCTGCAGTCCATATAGCAAAATATTTATTGAGGCCAATATCAATTTTTTAATATGTCAAGGGAAACTTGTTGATAAAATAAACAGCTGACACTCTCAGGTCTACATCACTGTTCAGCTCAGTTCTTTGCTTATTAAGTTATGAAAAACAGAAAAATTTTAGTTATATTTATAAGTTACTTACCATATCACTAGCTGCTATCATCACCATCTGCAATACAGTTCTTCAAACCTCCATAGTTCTAACTTAACAGGAATAAATCCATCTGATTTCTGCAGTTGGAGAGGTCAGCCATTTTGATTGTTATCGTCTGGTGGCGCCCCCAGTGTTCAATTAAATTTTCAAGGGCAGATAACTCCACTCATTTTGGCAAAGACAGTTCAGAATA
>JAVTVY010029188.1:0-12010 GCA_036873755.1 Hanleya hanleyi
AGCCGAGCACCGGTAACTGACCTAAGTATTGAAGGAACCGTAACTTCAATTTCTCCGCATACGGTTTAGGTAAAGGGACATCCTGCGGAGGCTGGGACTGCTGGGACTCGGCCTCGGACTCGGACTCGGACTCTTCATCGTCGATGAAGGCTACACCCGGTTCAGGAATGCGGTCGTCCAGCTGGGTGAGTACGTCGTCGTCGTCGAACTTGGTGACCAACAATGCCGTACTGGCCGCACTGACTTGCTCTAAATACTCCATCATCCGGGTGATAAACTCATGGGATTCCCCCGTGGACACGAAACACACCGGTGCAGCGTCATAGCCAGGTACGTTGGATGAAATGCTGACACTGAGGGGAATATGGCGCTGTGTCCACTGCGTTTTAGCCGAAAACAAGTCCATGGGCTCTAACAGGGCCTCAAAATCATAGCATGCCCGGTAGGGAAAATAACGGTCCTCTTCCCGTATGATGATACCCTCATCGGCCAGTTCCTGGAAAATAGTAGGTGCATTATGATACACTCCACCCGGATAGACTCGCTTGACACTGTTGTCACAGATTTTCTCGTGGCGATGTAAGTCGTGGGAACGGTGAAACACCCGATGGCATTGGGCACAACTGAAAGACTGAGCGTACAGGCTCATATTGGTAATGAGCGAAAAATGACTCACGCCATTGTCATCGAACACATTCACTTTCATCGTAGCAGCATACCGTTCTGTAGATCGACGAACCAATTCAGCCACATAGGTATCGTCCTCCTCCTCGCGTCGTAATCGATAAACAAAGATATTAATATCGAACAGTGTTTCTACATCATCCAAATTCTTAAAGGGGACTCCACGGAAGTGCCGCTTATCCATGTCTTGATGCTCTAAATACGCTTCCCAATAGCCATCGGTCATTCTGTCACAAGTCTTGGGGTCACACTCGTCCAGATGCACGGCCAAACACCGAAACAGACATTTCCGGTCTTTGTAGGGTCCATTTTTTTCTGCTGTTAATGCATACAGGCCTTGTCGACGAAGCAACCACGGGGGGAGTTGTACAGGAGCACCGATCGGATGATCTCGCATTTTCGTGACGAAAAATGTAACGTTAGTGACCATTTCCACAAGCCATTGTGTATTGGGGCGTTGCAGACGGGCCCACTCCAACGGGTCTAATGTAGTGAGTTGCTCGACCACTGGCTCCAGAGAAATCTCATCCGTGATGGTGAACGGCTGGTCAAACACATACGAATTGTTACTGGGATAGAAATACCGCAGTTGGTCTGTCTGTTTATGCCGTAAGACATAGCCAAATGTGACATTCAACTTATAGGCTGTCACCTGATCTTTGAAAATGTTCTCGGCATATGTAGTGAGATACGTGAGGTCCTCCAGCCGAAAATTGTATAAGTCCAAAAGACGACGATCACGGTGAAAACAATGGCGTATGGTAGGCAGTGTCGTTGATAAATGCCCCTGACACGTGCATCTTCAGGCAAGACTTCAACCGGAGGTGCGGCTGGATCGAAGGGAAAATCTGCTCCACGTCTCATGCTTTTCGTCTCATATAAGCGGATAGGCAAGCAAGGCAGGCAGGCAGGCGGGCAGGCAGGCAGGCAGGGAGACAGGTCAGGTAAGTCAGATTGAATACACCCTCACCCTAAAATGGACTCCTTTTATAGCCCATTGAACCTCATTTGCATATTTTCAGCGGATCAATCCTCACACACAAAAAACAAGCCGCCATCTTGAACACGACCACACACACACACAAACCCCCTCTGGAAAACGACCCCAAAGACCTCATTTGCATATTTTCAGGGACAACAAGGCCGCCATCTTGAAACCAACCACCCCTACCCCACAAAAAACAGGCCGCCATCTTGAAAACAGTGGGGAAAAACCCAGAGACCTCATTTGCATATTTTCAGAGGGGACAACAGGCCGCCATCTTGAAGCCGACCACCCCTAACCTAGAAAAAACAGGCCGCCATCTTGAAAATATGCAAATGAGGACCGTGAAAACAAGTGCAATTGACCGCACCCTACAAAAACAGGCCGCCATCTTGAATCCGACCACCCCTAACCTAGAAAAAACAGGCCGCCATCTTGAAAATAGGCAAATGAGGCGCGAAACAAGTGCAAGTGTCCTTGACCTACAAAAACAGGCCGCCATCTTGAAGCCGACCACCCCTAACCTAGAAAAAACAAGCCGCCATCTTGAAAATATGCAAATGAGGACCGAAACAAGTGCAATGGGCCGCCATCTTGAAACCGACCACCCCTAACCTAGAAAAAACAAGCCGCCATCTTGAATAGTACCAATGCACCCAATGACCTCATTTGCATAAAACTCATTAACATAAACTCACGCATGCGCACACACATAGCCACGCCCACAAAATTATTTCTGCGCATGCGCACTGAACCCAATTGGCCCTTCAATGCGTGCTACCTACTACTAGTGCAATATTCGAGCTGACTACGAACTAAAGAGTTGTACAAAGATAAAACAGAGTTTTGTGATTTCAAAGATTTACATGAGCGCTTGATAAAACCAACCATTTTAAAAGCCTTCGCACACACTTTGTCAATATGGCTATTAAAACTTAAAGAACTAGACAATAAAACACCAAGATCTCGTATCTCCTTCACTTTCTTCAGTACAACATTATCTAAAACATAATCGAAATCCAGGACTATACGCTTTTTCTTGAAGGTGATTCCTTTACATTTCAAAAGATTGAAAAACAGTTTCCATTTAAAACACCATTCTAAAACGTTAGTGAGATCGTCCTGAAAAAGTTTACAATCATCAATACACTTCACTTCTTTGTAAAATTTGGAGTCGTCGGCATACATTGAAATCGAACAATGTTCTAAAACTGTGGGTAGATCATTGAAAAAAAATATAAACATTAATGGTCCTAAAATTGAGCCTTGTGGAACGCCTGATAAAACAGATAAAGAGTCTGATCTAAAACCTGATAAAACTACTCGCTGTTCTCTACAAGATAAGTAGGATTTAAAAAACTCGAGAAGTTTTCCACAAATACCATAGTGTTTAAGTTTATGCAGTACATGTATAAGCTTGTGATTTACCGAATCAGAAGCTTTGGCAAAATCAATATAAACTGCATCCACTTGGGTTTTCTTGTCAATAGATTTCGTTAAATCATCAACAAAGGCAACAAGATTTGTACAAGTGGATCGGCCTTTGACAAAGCCATGTTGATGATCACTGATATAATTTTTTCACGAATTCATACACCTGAGCCTGCACAACATTTTCAAATACCTTTGAGAATAGGGGTAACAATGATATTGGCCTATAATTGTTGACAAGATGTTTGTCACCACCTTTATGAATGGATATAACATTCGCATTCTTAAAATATGTTGGGAAGATACCAGATGAGAGAGATTTGTTGAAAATGATAGAAAGAGGAAGAGCAAGCTCTTCCGCGCATTCTCTTAAAATAATACCAGAAATGTTATCAGGCCCACAGGCTTTACGAGTATCTGTGTTTCTTAGTATATTTAAAACTTCGTCAAATCTGACATCTATGTACTGTAATTGATCATTAATTATATCTCTCATCTCTGGTAACTCACTGACATCCATATCCGAAAAGACAGAGAAGAATTTCCAAGAAGATCCAGTGGATGCCCCCAGTGAACTCTTACCGGACGCCCATCCATTAAGTGATATCTACAGGGACCATTGGTTCATGATCCGACGATGTTTCCACCGTCATCGCCTGCTACTAGACATCTATAATTTCCGATTAGAGTCTCTGTGTCGGCTCTTCAAGTACGTGGAAGCCATCTTCAACGATCAAACTACGGCCTTGAAGTTGAATCTGGCGTTTGGTTATGTGCTGCAGCATAAGGAGATAGACCAAGTCCGATACTGTTACCCGATCAGTAACATCCGGCTATTTGACCAACCGTTTACCATCACGAATAGGGCGTCGCTAGAGCCCGTGAGCGATCAAGTGGACCAATTGAATGTGTTGGAATGGGCCCAACAACAACGCCCCAACACCCAACGGGTCGTAGAGAGGGCAACCAATGTCACGTTTTTCGTTACCAAACTGACCGACCACCCCATCGGATGAATGTATTCACCCATGCACTGATAGATACTCAGAATGCGCAAACAACTATTTGAGGATATGTTGCCACAACGGTATCCTGGCCTGCCCGACGACGATTAGAACAAACGGATCAGAGCGAACATGGCCGAAGATGGAACTTTCTAAAATGGGGACTTCTGCTTGGACAAGAGCAGCCGAGAATTCATCTAACGGGCATGAACGAATATGACAGATGCTGGAGGGGATAATAAAATGATTGGCCTGTCATCCTTGCTGTTGTTGTTGTTCTCTCACCGGTCTAAATCATGGGCGTTAACCCTACCTGGCATAGGGGGGGGGGGGGGCGAAATCTCCGCCCTGCCAAACTTTCTGCGCTATCTCCGGAACGACAAAAAATAGAGAGCTGAAACTTCATGACTTTATATTTTGTCATATTGGGGTCATTTTGAGCCTATTCGCATGACCTGAAAAGCTGAAACTCCGTGACTTTTTAGTCTATCATATTGGGGTCAGTTTCAGCTTATTTGCATGACCCCGAGGAAAGGATCATGGGTAAATTCAAGATGGCGGCCATGTGGGGTCCAGAAAAGTGATGTTTTTGTCATATTTCTTCAAAATTTCTGCTTTCCTGCAATGAAAAGTGGGCAAACTATTTTATTTCACATCACATTAATATTTACTAATTTATCAAGCTGTTTTTGCGGAGAAATTGCATAAATAAAAAATTCGGAAAATCTGACCGAAAAAAATCGATCAAAAAATGTCGTTTTTGAAAATGACATTTTCTGTTGGAGTTTGACTCAAGGGTATAGTGTGGTAAGTTTTAGCTCCCTATAGCTCAAAGGTAAGACAAATAATTACGGGGTCCATTTCGGTTCCCCACCCCAGGCCACGACAGGTCCCAAAAAGCCCAGGCATAGGATTAAGGCGTAACGACAGGCGTTGAGGGGTGTCACTGCATTTCGATGAATTAGTGTCAATTTCATGGACTATCTAAAAAATCAGAGCTTCAGGGCTAATTCACCAGGGCGTTGAAGCGTTAAGGTTGACGTTGGCAGGCGTTGATTCAAGGTGACGCCTCCCACGACGCATTCGGACCAGGGTTGTCCATCTCTACCCCAAACGTTTTCCTACACACCCCAAAATGCCAGCTTTCACTAATACTTCTACTGATGACGTCACCAATGATGTCACAGATTACGTGAACACGCCTCAAGTCGGGATCTACACCCCGAGAGCTACAACATGACACCCCACACGACGCATTCGGGCCAAGGATTGTCCCTCTCTACCCAAAACACACAAAAATGACCACTTTACTTACTACACCCAAATGCGCATGCGCAGATTGACGAGACTTGCAATAAAAGCCTATGACTCCAACTCACAAAAGCTTCACTTTGACACATCCCACGACTCATTTGGACCAATAGTGGTCCATTTCTACCCCAAACACACCCCTACGCACCCCCAGAATGTCTGTTTCTATACTACGACCAGATTGTGCATGCGCAGAATAACGAAAACGGACGATTAGTCCAGTCGGATGCTCCTCTACGAGGGCTTCAAAATAAGACCTCATACGACACCATCGGACCATTAGGGGCTCACCTAGACCACTACACAAACGCGCAGTGACTTTTTAAAAAAAAAAATCACCGCTTAGCTTCGGGACCCCGCCCATCGTGTTATACTTGACGAGACGGGAAAACAAGATCCCACAACCCATATCGCAATGTCCAGGAGTAAATTTCCCAGTATGGACCTATGCACTGAGCTAGTATGGGCCAATATACAGACCTACCCGGTACCTGGACTTTTCAAAAAGAATTCACGGCCTATTTTCGAGACCCCTTCCATCGCGTTATACGTGGTGGGACGTGAAAAACAAGATCCCACAACCCATATCGCAATGAACATATGCGACTTGCCCAGTATGGACCTATCCACATAGCCAGTAGGCCTATGGGCCTATCCAGACCTCCGTGAACCTTTCGAAAAATTTCACCGCTTAGCTTCGGTACCCCGCCCATCGTGTTCTACGTGGTGAGACGTGAAAACAAGATCCCACAACCCATATCGCAATGTCCAGGAGTAAATTTTCCAGTAAAGACGTATCCACTGAGCAAGTATGGGCCAAAATACAGACCTACCCGGTACCGGAATTTTTCGAAAAATGTCACCGCTTAGCTCCGCTTTACGTGGTGAGACGAAGAAAACAAGACCCCACAACCCACAGTAAAATCCACAAACAATGACCACCCTCATACTCCATACAGTCATTTTCCCCTATAGATGCAAATGTTCGAATAGTTCTCCTATTGTTGAGGTAAATTTCGTTTTCCGCATTTTATATTTTCGCAGACAAATCATCTTTTTACGTACACCCACCCATGACTTGATAGGCAGGCCTGATAAGCCGGAGACCGATATTAGCCCTTTTGGACCTTGTTGATAGGAGTTTTCCCCTATTTTAGGGATAAAGTCCGTGTTCCGCTTTTCATATTTTTGGGGCAAATCCTCAATTTGCATGCATCCACCCATGACTTGATCACCCTGGACGAGCGCTCCACTTTAACACCTCACTCGACCCAATCGGTTGACTAGGGGCTCCTCTCGCCCCCAAAATGTCCCGAAGATTGGCAAAGATTGCAGGAGAATTTCCCCCCGCTCCCACGTATTTGGGACTACATTCTGTCCGCCAAGGCATTTTCCCCGCAACCGCATCACCGCCAGACCGCATCACCGAGGAGGAATACATGCCCCAAAGGCCACTTGACCGAAAGTCCCGGAACTATGAGACCTTGACCTCTTGATCACGTGATCTCCCCGTGACCTCCCCAAAAATGACGAAAGGTCAAGTTGACTGTATCCGTCCTTTACATACTACTTATGTCTTCATGTTGTGCACGTTTAGGCGCAGCCTCTATACACAATTAGGCGCATTTCCACAGTTAGACGCAAATTTTTTACACGATTAGGCGCAACGCAAAATTAGGCGCAAAATGATTTCCACGATTAGGCGCAGTTCCACAATTAGGAGCACATTTCTCACACGAATAGGCGCATTTCCACGATTAGGAGCAAATCTCCTACACGATTAGGCGCAGTTCCACAATTAGGAGCAATTTTTCTACACGACTAGGCGCAACGCAAAATTAGGCGCAAGATCGTTCAAATGATTAGGAGCAGTTACAATTAGACGCAACCTCCTTACACGATTAGGCGCATTTACACAAACAGGCGCAAATTCCGTACACGATTAGGCGCAGCTCCACAATTAAGCGCAAATTTCGTACACGATTAGGCGCAGTTCCACCATTAAACGCAAATTTCCTACACGATTAGGCGCAACACGTTATTAGGCGCAATTTTGTTACACGATTTGGCGCTGACACGATTAGGCGCAAATACACGATTAGGCCCCCCACAGGGCCTCGGTGGGAGGTAGCCCCATAGCCTCTTCCAAGTGACGCTTGGTCTTCATGATGGACCTGTGCGTGGGGTCGCCTTCATTTCAAGCGGTAGTAAGGTATACTGTTCATAGATCGCCATGGCTGTTTTCCTGATGCGGGGGCGCATTTGGGTGTACGTCTGTTGTAAATTATCCTCTCCGGCGTCCTCGATCGCTGCAGCGTAAGTATTGATAGCTGCTGTCACAATACGATCCCAGAAGGTAGGTTCTGCCTCACTTTCCTGGGATGTAGGCTGACTATCTGAGGTCAAGCTCTCCATATCAGTAGATAGACTCTCAGCAATCTCTGTTTCGGTATCAGTCGATGCACTCTCATCAATCTCTGTATCAGTATCTGCCTCAACGGGTTCCTCGACGTCTTCAGTCCCATGTATATTTTTCTGGTGTCGCATCATATCGTAATGTCTGGCGAACGTGTGTTCACACTCAGAACAAGTATAAGCCATGTTGACGGTTGAACGTCGACAGTGCGTGTTTTGGGAATACGCTCACTTTTATAGACAGTAACGCCAATCAACGCTTAGCTTAACGCTTCAACGCCCTGGTAGCTCAGAAGCTCTGATATCCATGGAATTGACACCAATTCATCGAAATGCAGCGACGCCCGTCAACGCCCGTCGTTACGCCTTAACGCCCGTCTCAACGCCCGTCAACGCCCAGCTTAACGCTTCAACGCCCTGGTGAACTAGCTCAGAAGCTCTGATTTTCGTGGAATTGCCACCAATCCATCAAAATGCAGTGACGGGCGCTGACGCCTTAACACACTTTCTTAGCGCTTTAACGTCGTTATCGTTCAGTATAACCTAAACGTCTTCGGGCAATCCACGATACTAATTTACAATCCCCTTTTGTTGATATGTACAGACACCACCACCAACACCATCACCACCACACATTACCACACACACACACACACACACCACCAACACCACCACCACACACTACCACACACACACACACACACACACACCACCACCATCACCACCACCACCACCACCGCCACCGCCACCACCGGGCGTTGACGGGCGTCAACGCCCGGTGGTGGTGGTTTAACTCCCGTGTGGCAGAGTTCTTGGATCGGAGCTCTTGGAGCTCAAAGCCTGTGGAGCTCAGATCTCGGAAGTGACATTTGCATACGACCTCTGTGAGGTCACTTCCGCTTCCGTTCACGTGACTGGAACTGACCTTTGACCCGGCGCGCGCTTGCATATGACCTCTGTGAGGTCACTTCCGCTTCCGTTCACGTGACCGGAACTGACCTTTGACCCCGGCGTGCGCGGTGTAAAGGTTTCCACCGCGGTGGACCGGAACTGTGACCGGAATTTACCGGAACTTTGACCGGAACTGACCTTTGACCCCGGCGCGCGCGGTGTAAAGGTTTCCTTTGCGCGTCGGGGTCAAAGGTCAGTTCCGGTCACGTGAACGGAAGCGGAAGTGACCTCACAGAGATCATATGCAAGCGCGCACCGAGTCAAAGGTCAGTTCCGATCACGTGAACGGAAGCGGAAGTGACCTCACAGAGGTCGTATGCAAATGTCACTACCGAGATCTGAGCTCCACAGGCTTTGAGCTCCAAGAGCTCCGATCCAAGAGCTCTGCCACACGGGAGTTCCCACCACCACCACCGGGCGTTGACGCCCGTCAACGCCCGGTGGTGGCGATGGTGGTGGTGGTGGTGGTGTGTGTGTGTGAGTGTGTGGTAGTGTGTGGTGGTGGTGTTGGTGGTGTGTGTGTGCGCATCAGGAAAACAGCCATGGCGATCTATGAACAGTATACCTTACTACCGCTTGAAATGAAAGGCGACCCCAAACACAGGTCCATCATGAAGACCAAGCGTCACTTGGAAGAGGCTATGGGGCTACCACCCACCGAGGCCCTGGAAAATGCGATCAGAATGCGCAAACAACTGTTTCAGGACATGCTGCCCGAAGAATATCCAGGCCTGCCCGACGATGATTAGAATAAACGGTTCAGAGCGAACATGGCCGAAGATGGAACTTTCTGAAATGGAGACTTCTGATTGGACAAAAATCTAACAGACAGGAACGAATAGGACAGATGCAAATGGTGGCCTCTGATTGGGAAAGAGTCTTTTTGAGTTGTAAACATACCCAACGCGGCTCCCCCAGCGTGGGTATGATGTAACATTGGGGAAAATAAACTATATGAAAAAAAAACTTGTAGTTGTTGTTGTTCTCTCAAGTGTCATCCTTGTTGTTGTTGTTGTTCTCTCTCCGGTCTATATCATGGCGTCAAGGCGTTATGTTAGAGCGTTAAGGCGTAACTACAAGCGTTGACGGGCGTCACTGCATTTCGAAGAATTAGTGACAATTCCATGGAATATCTAGAATATCAGAACTTCTGAGTTATTTCACCAGGGCGTTGAAGCGTTAAGCTTGGCGTTGGCGGGCGTTGCTACAATATGACACCTCATACGACGCATTCGGACCAAGGATGGTCCCTCTCTACACCAAATACCTTCGTTTCACTGCCCCAAAATGTCACCTTTGGCTACTACTCGTACTGATGACGTGACCAATGACGTCACAGATGACGTGAACATCCCTCAAATCGGGGTCTACACCCCAAGAGCTACAAAATGACACCTCACACGACGCATTCGGACCAAGGATGGTCCCTCTCTACACCAAATACATTCCTTCACTGCCCCAAAATGGCCACTTTACTTACTACAACCAACTGCGCATGCGCAGAATGACCCTAGTTCTACCCCACATCCACGCCATCAGATGTTCCATTACATAGGCTTCACATTCATACCTCACACGACCCATTCGAACCGTGAATAGCCCATCTCTAACACAAACACATCCACACACACCCCCAAAAATGCCTGCTTTCTATACTACGGCCAGACTGCGCATGCGCAAAATGACCCTGTTTCTACTCCACATCCACGCCATCCGATGCTCCATTATATAGGCTTCACATTGATACCTCACACGACCCATTCGAACCGTGAATAGCCCATCTCTAGCCCAAACACACCCACACACACCCCCAAAAATGCCTGCTTTCTATACTACGGCCAGGCTGCGCATGCGCAGAGTATTGACAACGTACGAACCATTAGTGTAGTCAAGTGCTCCTGCATGAGAGCTTCAAAATAAGACCTCATACGACACCATTGGACCACCCGGTACTCACCTAGACTCCAACACGTCCACCCAGTATGGATTTATACATACATTGGGCTTATACCCCAGTAAGAAAACACACATTTTATAACAGAAAACACAACATATATACAGCAGTTAATTCAGCCCAACAAGGCCGGTGCAATAGCCGCAGTACTCATAGAACATAGCGAATGAGGGGATATCACCTTTGCCTACAAGAGGATTGGCCTAGTCCGAGTTGTCTCCCTTGCGTCATAATGTGCAGATGGCGCTGCCATTTGAATGAAGCGATTATCCGGGCGAATTGGTTATTAGACATCTTTGTTACACAAAACAGACCTGTACGGATGTGTTTTACCCTTTTGCAAGTGATTCTACCCTATAAAATTATATCAAACTAATTCATTCATTTATATGTAATTCATTCATACCACGGAAGACCACATATAGGTTCCCCGATGACGTGATACTCTGTCGGTCGGCATACGTTGGACGAACGTTGTAAATTTTTCTTCGTGCAAACTGGTCCCGCTCGACACACAGGGAATTCGTATCAATTGGATTGCATATACATACCCATCTCACACCACATAAATATCAAGGGACGCAAACTTGAAATGCACTTTTCCACCAGAAATTACCGGATTTCAGAGGCTCGATTGAGATCAAATAAACGCAATTTATTCATACCTGGCGGTGTTCAGGTTTTCTGTTACACTTCATAGCACAAATCCCGGCTCGTATATGGCGCTGCGGTGCATAGTTTTTGTAAAATCCTCTCTCAAATCAGTGGTTAAATTCCCCCGCTTCGAGCATCTTCACGGACGTTGAAATTGGAGCCATATGCAAGAGGGACTGCCGTAGCCTCGAACCCGAGATCATAACAATGACGTCACGCACCACGAACAACGCTGATTGACTGTTTACACTATTCAGAGACTCTATAATAAAGTTTTTACTATTATGATAGAGTCTCTGCACTATTGCAGTGGACAGTGTGCGAAATTCAAAACTGTGAAACGTGTCCGTCAATCCAAGATAGCCGATCAGCGTTGTTCGTATGGAATATCTAGAAAATCAGAACTTCTGAATACGATCTACACCGCAAATGTATAGAAGTAGCAGCAAAATGGCGGCATGCTAGAAAAACGTATAAAAGGAGGAGATTTTTAGTGGTTTGGCTGCCATTTTGGACACACCATCTTGGAGCAAAATGGTGGCATGCCGCCATTTTGGACACACCATCTTGGAGCAAAATGGCGGCATGCCGCCATTTTGGACACACCATCTTGGAGCAAAT
>JAVTVY010029189.1:0-13233 GCA_036873755.1 Hanleya hanleyi
CTTACCACCATTCTTAACACCATTCATAACACCATTCTTAACACCATTCATAACACAATTCATAACATCATTCTTAACACCATTCATAACACAATTCATAACATCATTCTTAACACCATTCTTAACACCATTCATAACATCATTCTTAATACCATTCATAACACCATTCATAACATCATTCATAACGCCATTCATAACATCATTCATAACACTATTCTTAACATCATTCATAACGCCATTCTTAACACCATTCATAACACCATTCATAACACCATTCATAACACCATTCATAACGCCATTCTTAACACCATTCTTAACACCATTCTTAACACCATTCTTAACACCATTCATAACACTATTCATAACATCATTCTTAACACCATTCATAACGCCATTCATAACGCCATTCTTAACACCATTCATAACACCATTCATAACGCCATTCTTAACACCATTCATAACACCATTCATAACATCATTCTTAACACCATTCATAACACCATTCATAACGCCATTCTTAACACCATTCATAACACCATTCATAACACCATTCATAACATTCTTAACACCATTCATAACACCATTCATAACGCCATTCTTAACACCATTCTTAACATCATTCATAACACTATTCTTAACATCATTCATAACGCCATTCTTAACACCATTCATAACACCATTCATAACACCATTCATAACACCATTCATAACATCATTCATAACACCATTCATAACATCATTCATAACACCATTCATAACATCATTCATAACACCATTCTTAACACCATTCATAACACCATTCATAACACCATTCATAACATCATTCATAACACCATTCATAACATCATTCATAACACCATTCATAACATCATTCATAACACCATTCATAACACCATTCTTAACGCCATTCATAACACAATTCATAACACCATTCATAACATCATTCATAACACCATTCATAACACCATTCTTAACGCCATTCATAACACAATTCATAACACCATTCATAACATCATTCATAACACCATTCATAACACCATTCATAACACAATTCATAACACTATTCTTAACATCATTCATAACACCATTCATAACACCATTCTTAACACCATTCATAACACCATTCATAACATCATTCATAACACCATTCTTAACACCATTCTTAACATCATTCATAATACAATTCATAACACCATTCATATCACCATTTGGGGCAGCGTACAATCAGATGCATCAACAAAGTACCTGTACGACGATATTTGTCGCCACAAATGTGAAAATGTGTTGAAATATATCACTATATTGTTATCGAAATTGACAGTGTGAGCATTTTTGAAAAAAATTATGGAAAAGAATATGCAAAAACATTACTCAGGATTCACATTTGAACGCCTAAAAGTACTGAACGCGTAAAAGTGTACCATTGTGCGTAAAAGTATTCAAATATGCACACATCACATTCGAACACAAATTTGCTAATTTTAAAATACTTATCATGGGGATTTTTTCTTACCCACATTTTTTCATAATTTTTTCAAGAACAGCCACATTGTCAATTTCGAGAAATGTATAGTGATTTTTTTTTAAGATCTGAGGTACAAGTCTAAAGCAGTATATCACAAAATCTATATTGTTTCGGGTATTTTTTTTTTATTCATTTCCCATATCCCTTTGGTCATGTTACCTGCATGGGTATGTAAATCTGTAATGTACCAATAGAGCGCGTTTGCGACATGGAGATTTTGGTTGAGATTTTAAATGGGAGAGTTTCTAGCAGAACGTCCACGAACGGATCCGTAAGAGAGAATTCATCTGACCAAACACACAGGTATCCTCACATTTAAAGCATTATTCCCGTATATGTATGAATCAATGAACAATCCCGTGAAATATAATGGTACATTTCTTCGAAAGAATTCCCATACCATTACGAAGTTGGAAGCCATGAGTCGGAAATTGGAAGTCAGAATGTACCCAGATTTTCGTGGAAGATTTTGGGCGAAAATCGCAAGACTTTAAAACTACTGTCTCGCTTGAATGAGTCCATACACATAGGATTTCTCGATTGCTTTTCCCGGTTGTTTTGCGGTGCATTGTGATCTAGTTATCCCAGTTGCGCATGGGCAGTGACACCAGAAACTGAGTTAACTAGACCACAATGCACCGTCAGACCGTTCGAAAAGTATCGAGATATGGGCTATGGGCACCACCAGCGCTAATATTCATCCCCCTCTGCTTCGCCTTCAGCATCAACGGAGTCTACCCCAACTTCCTCGTAATCCTTCTCTAGAGCTGCCAGATCCTCCCGGGCTTCCGAAAACTCTCCCTCCTCCATACCCTCACCGACATACCAGTGGACGAAGGCACGCTTGGCGTACATCAGGTCAAACTTGTGGTCAAGACGAGCCCAGGCCTCGGCGATGGCAGTGGTGTTACTCAACATGCAGAGGGCACGTTGGACTTTGGCTAAGTCGCCGCCAGGGACAACAGTGGGTGGCTGATAGTTGATGCCGACCTTGAACCCGGTGGGACACCAGTCGACAAACTGAATGGATCTCTTGGTCTTGATGGTAGCAATGGCGGCGTTGACGTCTTTGGGAACGACGTCACCTCGATACAACATACAGCAGGCCATGTATTTGCCGTGACGAGGGTCGCATTTTACCATCTGGTTAGCTGGTTCGAAGCAGGCGTTTGTAATCTCCCCTACAGAGAGCTGTTCGTGGTAGGCCTTCTCGGCAGAGATGACCGGCGCGTAGGTGGCCAAGGGAAAGTGAATACGGGGGTATGGCACCAAGTTGGTCTGAAACTCTGTCAAGTCGACGTTAAGCGCCCCATCGAATCTGAGAGAGGCAGTGATAGAGCTGACAATCTGACCAATCAAACGGTTCAGGTTGGTGTAGGTTGGACGTTCGACGTCCAAGTTCCTGCGACAGATGTCGAAGATGGCCTCGTTGTCGACCATGAAGGCACAGTCTGAGTGCTCCAGGGTTGTGTGTGTGGTCAGGATAGAGTTGTATGGTTCAACTACAGCGGTGGAGACCTGGGGAGCTGGGTAGATTGAAAATTCCAGCTTGGATTTCTTGCCATAGTCAACACTCAGACGTTCCATCAAGAGAGAGGTGAAGCCCGAGCCGGTACCTCCACCGAAACTGTGGAAGATGAGGAACCCCTGAAGACCGCTGCACTGGTCGGCCAATTTACGGATCCGGTCAAGAACCATGTCGACGATCTCCTTGCCGATAGTGTAGTGACCACGGGCGTAGTTGTTGGCAGCATCTTCCTTACCGGTGATCAGTTGTTCGGGGTGAAACAGTTGACGATAGATCCCTGTACGGACTTCATCTGCAATATATGATAATTTGCTTAAAAAATAACAAAAATGCAGTTATAACGCAGTATCTTAAACGGGAACTCTAACTGTACAGGGTCACTTTTAAGAGAAGAAAGTTCTACCAGTTTTGAGTAAGATGACATTTACCGCATGTAAATACTTCAAACGGTTACTGAGATATTGGACGTTGAGGCATAAATCTGATATTCGTGAAATTTATGCAAATGAGATTTTGCGATGTCACCAAGTGAACTCATGATAATGAGCTAACTTAATACTGGTATATTCCCAGATCTAGAAATCTAATCTCTTTGGGATTTATAATATGGAGTATTTATAGCATTATGCAAATTATATGACTTTGTTTTTGAAAAAATCCAATTATTTTAGAAATACGGTTAACATAACAACCAGAATACTAAGGCTATTTTTCGAATTTTTCGCATGTTAAGAAATCTTTATTGCTGAATAAACAGTAACAGCCTATGCTATCCACACTCTCAAAACACGAATGTTAGATTTAACATCTAGAGGGTTGGAGGAGGGAAAACTTTCAAAAAGTGTTGTATTCACCACTTTTGAGTGTTGAATGCAACGTTTTAAGCTGTTGCATCCAACACTTCAAAGTGGCGAAACAACACTTTCTAAATGTTTTCCCTCCTCCAACCCTCTTGATGTTAAATATAACATTTGCGTTTTAAGAGTGCATATTCATTAAAAAAAATCACTAACCATTAAAGTTCCCGAGATCAAGCACTTAGTTACCGGTTGCTATGGTAACCATATTTCTGAAACTATTGGTAACCAAGTGAAAAGTTATATCTAATAACCTGTAATACACAATGATAATGAAATGCAAAAGAATCAGAATATATATCTTAGAAAAGAAAATATACCATTATTTGTCTATCTTATTATCTCTTGCTCACTGTGTGACATCATCAAAGCTCATTTGCATACCAAATTTGTACCAGACACAAAATTCTTTGAAGTACAATATCTCAGCAACCAGTAGGAATATTTTGATGAAATAAATTTTAAAATTTTCAGGAAAAATATGGAAACAATATATCTATCCTCCAGAAGTTTTCATTTTCCAGTTCAGTTCCGCCTTGAATAAATCGGAGAAACGAATACAAGTAGCGCTGTCATAACCAAGCTCTACAAGAAAAAGTCCAAGCTGATCGCGCTGATGACATCACATTGACATCATTTTTCCAGAAGGCATATTTCGGTCGATTTTTTGGTCCGAGTTTTCGAATTCGTCACTACTAGTGCACGTCAGTTACGTTTATGGCGGAATCAACATCAAAGGTTTAACTGTACAATTTCTGTACTAAGCAAATGACATGGAATATGGTATGGGAAAATAGAGTAAGTAGATGACAGTATATAGTGTATACGTTCGTAGTTAATTGACGTGAATTAGCGCAATCGACCTAATTTTCTATAATGTGAGTCGCAGGTTATAATTTCAAAAGACCATTACACTGCAAACTACCGTTCAATATATTTGAACACAAAAACAAATAGAGGTACATTTTGGCAACCTGATCCCGTCTTGTACATGTCTAGGATTCATATATACACACATGTTTGGAAAAGGTTTTGAAGCCTAAAAGTTTTGACGCTGAAGTGTTACTCGTCTATGCGTTTATAAATGTGTTCAAATCCTAAACATATAATTTGCAGTGTACGGTACAAGTGGTCCAATAATCCAACACCAAACTGTCCACAGTGCGTATCGGCCCGGCGCACAGATTGATCCAACATATGTCATCCAGTGAGATAAATGTCACGTTATTTCCCAGACTGAGAGAATTGTCCACATACATGTACGCTGCCATATTCGGATCGATAAATGCAGCGGTAGCCTGGACAAACAGAGCTGTAAATTCCTCCCCGAAGATTCGCGGATGCCAATATGACCTTGTATCAGCGTCGATTCCACCTCTCTCTGTGCATTTATCTTCAACATTGGTATATACATTATCAAAACATGGAAGAGACGTTCAATAACATGGAAGAGACGTTCAATAACATGGAAGAGACGTTCAATAACATGGAAGAGACGTTCAATAACATGGAAGAGACGTTCAATAACATGGAAGAGACGTTCAATGCCATCGAAACGATCTGTATAATGATGGCCTATGTATCAACAAACGAGTTGGTGAAACATTGATCAATTTATTGCCATTTAATCATCGAGAAAGAGAAAATACTGCTCAAGGAAGCAAAATTAATGACACAATTATTCGTAAAATAAATCACTTCGGGAGCACGATACAAAAGAAGCAGACATATCACATCTTCGCATATCCGAGTCGAACACTATACGACGGAACGTTAGTGTAGCATTTATCTTGAAATGTGAAGATGACATATCACGGTTTTAATTTCAGCAAATATTCGTTTACGACAGTCTCTCATTCAGTCCAGAACACACTCTCATCATTCTGGATTATTCTTGGTTCTTCATGGGAATATTTGGTTCAACAACATGGAACCAAATTTGGTTATTTTTCTATTACTGAGGCAAAATCAAAGAAACAAAAGCTGGTGCAGGACATATACAAAGAATCGAAATTGGGTTTACGTATTCTGAAGAACCAAGAAGAGTGAAATCTCCAATATTATGTATTATTCCTCTTCCAAGATGATGATGCTGATGATGATAGCTCAACTATTCCTAGAATAACACAATATCTTACACATTCAATCGTTTACAATAGCTCTCATGCCGAATTTTCTATACATTCAATTTCGTTCATACAATCGGCACCGCATAGAACCAAAATGACACCAAACATAACTAAAAGGACGCTATACACAACCAAATTGTAACCATGCAGAACCAGACAGGTACCATACTGAACCAATTCGGTATCATGTAGAACCAAATCGGTATCGTGTAGAAATGATGGGTACAATGCAGAATCTAATCGATACCCGTGCAGAATCCCCGATACCATGC
The DNA here is from genome assembly GCA_036873755.1 of Hanleya hanleyi. NCBI lineage: Eukaryota > Metazoa > Mollusca > Polyplacophora > Lepidopleurida > Hanleyidae > Hanleya > Hanleya hanleyi. The sequence continues at coordinate 6,312 of JAVTVY010029189.1, forward strand.
AGAACCTAATGGGTGCCATGCAGAACTTTACCGGTACCATGTAATAATAATCAGTACTAGATAGAACCTTATCACTACAGTGCAGAACCAAATTGGAACTATGCCTAACCTAATCGATATCATGCAAAACCTAATCGGTAACATGAAGAACCTAATCGGTACCATGCAGGACCTAATCGGTTTGATGTACAACCTAATCGGTACGATGCAAAATCAATTCGGTACCATGCAGAACCTAACAGGTATCCTACAGAACCTGACTGGTACAATGCAGAACCTAAGCGGTACTATATACACAACCTATTCAGTACAACCATGCAGAACCTAATGGGTATCATACAGATTCAAATCGGTACCATACAGAACCAAATCGGTACCATGCAGAACCTCACCATTACAACACAAGACTAGAATTGAACCACACATAAGCAAAATGATAGGGTACAGAACCAAGATAATACCATACCAAACCAACATATCACCAAACTGAACTAATTCGGTACCATACAGAACCAAATCGTTACAATACAGAACCAAATCCATGCAGTCAGTACCGTAAGGAACAAAAATCACATCATATTGAACCAAAATGGTATCACACATAACCGAACTGGTACCATACAGAACCCAGTGAGTTCCACGCAGGATCAATTGGGTTCAATGTAAAGCTAACTGGAACAATATATGCAGAACCAATTGAGTCCCAAGCAGCATCAAATGGGTTCCATGAAGAACTTAATGGGTTTTATGCGTTCTATACAGAATCAAACGTTCTAAGAGTGTATCGGATTGGATACAAGATCCAGTGCTATGGGAGATGTATAAAGTCGTGCATCTTACCGACTACGGTGGGTTCCAGATCCACAAAGACTGCACGAGGGACATGTTTGCCCGCCCCAGTTTCACTGAAGAATGTGTTAAAGGAGTCGTCTCCGCCCCCAATACTCTTGTCCGTGGGCATCTGACCGTCAGGCTGGATACCGTGTTCCAGACAGTACAACTCCCAACAGGCATTTCCGATCTGGACACCGGCTTGACCAACGTGTACGCTGAGACACTCACGCTAAACGAAGATTGAAATGACAAAACAGTCGAATGAATACTTGGGAGCAAATGTATGTTTATCTCGCCATATATTATCATGATAATTTGAAGTGACAGAGCCAGACACGATTCCAACTGAAGACTATCCCTCTGGAAGAAATACGTTTTGTTTCAGTGTAGGTCTTCTTCAGAAATATTAATGAAGGAAATGTCTTCGCTCGACGATTTGAAATAACCAACACATGCATGTATGCAATGTCGTAGATAGACGTAGCCACATATAAATATGTTAATATCTGTATGATGTAAATAACCTTAAATCTATTCTTCTACATGCAGACTGCAAAAAATACATAAATCTTACCATTTTGATGTTGGGCAAGATTTCACTGAAACCCTGAATCCGAGAGAGCACTCACACAGACGTCGAAGGGTCGTTCGTGAGAAACTTCGTTCGCCGCGCGATCCAGGCTACAACTTCGATTTATAGGCTACCGTTATTTGGAAGCATAAGAAGAAGAAATGACCTCCGAGCTAAGTGTATTGATACGAAGCATTCTAACCAGAATTCCCATTGGTCAATCGACAGATTAATCCAATGTATGCGAAACAACGAAGGTTTCGATTGCTTGGTCAACCCCGAAATTTTATGTTTCATTATCGACCCGATCGACATGGCTTAGTCCATTCAGCTGTCACTGCATATTGGACGAGTCCATCTTCATTTATTTCCCAATGAATAATACAGTTATCTCAGGCGGATTTCTTGCAGTGACGCCGAAATCGCCTGCACTGGAACAGTTTCCGTAAGCCCATTATTGAAACACGCCAGCACCTGAAACTGAATGAATTAAATAAAAGAAAAAAAGTAAGCTAGTTTACTAACATTACTCAGTCATTATAAAGCGATATTGAGAAATAAGGTTGACTGATTCCAAGTTGAACGATTCCAATCAAGATACATGGATATCAAATCGAAATGTCCAACTCCAAGATATCAAGTGAAAAACAGAATGCGACACAAATATACGAATAACACTCAAAGAAATTCAATTCAAAATAGTTCAACTTTGTCCAAGTCAAAGATATAACTCCAAGATAGTTCCTAGCTAAGATTCATAGCGTCTCACTTCCCTCAACGCTATGCCGACGACAAATACATTTCCCTGTTGGTAACTCGGACATCTCAATGGCGCACTTATTATTACCTTTGCGCCCTATTGGACCTTCATTAACTTGAGAAAATGGCCATGAATAAAATACCATAATCGATGTTGTGATCATCATCCCCTGTGTACTGTATACACGGGGTCTATTATGACGGAAATGCCCATCTTCTTGACCCTCGATTTCAGGTGATTTTGGGGCTCCATAGGGATAATTTTAACGTCTGATATTAATATATGACCGACGAAGGGCCTGCCATTTCTGTATTTTTATTCATGGCGGTCCATTTTCTCAAGTTAATGAACGTCCAATAGGGCGCAAAGGTAATAATAAGTGCGCCATGGAGATGACCGAGTTACCAACAGGGAAATGTATTTGTCGTCGGCATAGCGTTGAGGGAAGAGAGACGCTATGAATCTTAGCTAGATAGTTCTGAGTACAAGACAAATATATGTGCATTTACAGGTGTAATTCTGCTGTAATATTTTGGAATCTTATCTATTCTTTCCATATAAGGTAGATTAAAGAATATTATACCGGCCGTCCTGGCCAATGACGATTTCAGACATATTGATACCAGGATTGGTCACAGTTTCATCAATGCTGTGGGTGTTTATGTTTACTGTTGACGGGAAGGAAAATTAAGCTTCTGTGCAAAGGCCTACTGCATGTAGAAGTGAGGTATCCTGAACTTGTCATTTGGTTGTAAACAGGAACTAGATGAAATGGCCATCGAACCATTCCAGCTTAGGTGAGGTCCTGTGGGAGGACAAGTCTAAACAACCATGCTAAAAGTCGCACATGGTCAGTCTTGCATCATGGCTGTGTGCTGGATCCGTTCGGTTTTGATCATGGATGCACTGAAGCATTCGGCATCAGTGCACAATTAATTCTGTTACTTGTTATGTATTAGCGTTAAAAATCGGCAAAACTCCAGAAAATTCACAATGCATAAATCCACCTGGCATGTCAATATTTACCTTGTGGGACATTACCAGTGGAACTCTTGACAGATGTTGACCATGGAAATTTCAAATTACCGCCACTGACAGCTGATTGGTGCTACAGAATGTCATTCGATTTGTAAACAGGGAGCCTTCTCACCCTTCACTGATCATGTCTTCATCCACCATGCTTTTTTCAAAGTGGCCCAAATCAACACCAGGAAGTACAGTTTGAAGACTCATCTGCAAGTTGAAATATCAAATGTATCAGAAATGCTGAAAAATCGCAGCTCATAAAATCCATAAAGATCTGCTCTCAAATTTCTAAACAATGTAGATCGTGGGCACCGACCCGGAAGTGATTAATTGTGTACTGATGCCTGTCAGGAATGGAACCATTGTTAAAATAAGGAATGCTCTCATCTGAACAAACCATACCCATCCCCAAACATTCTTGAGAAGGCACAGATAAAACTATGCACAGATAGAGATTTTACAGCCTATATACCAAGGGTACCCCCTTTATAATTTCCCCTCAGTTTGCCCCATATGACTTAAGACTGAGGTACAAGTAAAAAGTACAATATCTCACTAACCTGTACATATTTTTCCATCTGGTAAAAAGCACCAAGTCGACAATCCTTCTGCCTATAAAAAGAAGTATAAAGCATTAACTAGATATGTTAAACACTATTTTTAATTATTTTTTTATTATTTTAATTCATTTTTTTATGAAATTATTCAAATTAAAGTTTAAAAATAAAGAAAACTTAAATTCAAAATGTGTCAAAACATAATTTGTTTTCAACCTGCTCATTTAGGCTACATTTGGTAAAAATTTCCTTCATGGCAGTGGTTAACTTCTCCATGTAATCAGTGGGTCATCCCAGTAATCTATCAAATGGGATTTAAATTTGATGTTGATACAAAGATCAAAGACATGTTTAATCCTGTAATAAGTGACAGCAAGATACACAAATGTGTACACAACACATACCAAAATATAACACAGAGGTGTTTATGGTATACACAACTCCCATATAGAGAATATATGTCAGTTCAATTGGATGGATCTACATCTCATCAAGATCTTGCTGGCAGTAATTAGAAAGATGCACATATTACTTGTAAACAGTTATTATTACTGAGAAAACTCCTAAATAACATTGAGGAATATATTCTGTGTCAGATTTCAAGTCCATGAATGCAATGTCTGCAAACAGGCAACACTTGTCAAAACACAACATAGAAGAAAAAAAGGAATAAAATTCAATGACAACATATCTGATGGTCATTTGCTGATCTCTGCTACATTAACAACCATGAAAGATGAGGACAGCTGGAAGTTGCCTAACTTAAACTGTTAACTGTTTGGTGAAAGATTAAAGTGGCAACTTACAGTGAGAAAGGCCTATCTTCCAACAGAGTTGGAGGCATACCTCTGAGTCACACTGTGCGAAATTCCCAGAGTTGATGTGTGTGTGTGTGGGGGAGAGGGTTGTATGGGGCTTGCTAATATTTGGTGCCTGTAATCCATGTTTCTTGCTACCTACAAGATCTCTGATATGAATATGAAAGAGAATTACATACTTATAGTCCTGGAGATAGTGGAAATGGAATGAAGAGAAAGTATTTGCTATGATGCAAATGTGACTGACAATAAACACACAACAATGAGAAACCCTCAACAGTCAGATTAACTGTTGACTCAGTTAATCAGATTTTATTTGTCTCATTAAAGTTACAAATGCAAAAGGCATTTTGGAAATTCTTTGTGTGTGGAACAAACATCTGAGTTTTTACAGGTGATATAATTAGTATTAATTTCATGTGGTTTTAGACTGATATAAAGTGAATTAATACATAAATGATTTGAAGCATTGAAGATTTGAACTGAGGTCGCGATTTTGAAAAAAAGCATGTAATTGTATCTATGTGAATTTCCTTTCTTCCATTTACATTTTATTGTATCTTGAAAGTTCATTTGCTCATAATTACCAGCTGTGTTAAATGAACCTCGTCATATTTAGCATTGACTATTTGGCCCTAGTACTGACAAATCAGTCATTTTTTGCCTATATTTGCTCCAAAAGGTCTCAATTTTGTCGCAGAAATGGCATAACAATACAAGAGATGTTACCCAGCATTATCAGTATGATATTTATTTCAACCACATTTAGCAAGAAAAAAAATAATTTTAATAATTAAAAAAATTATTAAAATTAATTAAAATTTTTATTTTATTTTATTAATAATTTAATAACATAAATTTGAAACAACCCTAATATTTGAACTTAGTTCAGGAGTCATCATGGAAAAAATTGGGCTGATCCAGTAAAAACTGTAGCCACAGTGACGATTTAAAGTTCTCTGGTCAAATGTGAAAATGTCGTGTGACAGGCATCAGTGCACAATTAATTCTGTTACTTGTTATGTATTAGCGTTAAAAATCGGCAAAACTCCAGAAAATTCACAATGCATACAACCACCTGGCATGTCAATATTTACCTTGTGGGACATTACCAGTGGAACTCTTGACAGATGTTGACCATGGAAATTTCAAATTACCGCCACTGACAGCTGATTGGTGCTACAGAATGTCATTCGATTTGTAAACAGGGAGCCTTCTCACCCTTCACTGATCATGTCTTCATCCACCATGCTTTTTTCAAAGTGGCCCAAATCAACACCAGGAAGTACAGTTTGAAGACTCATCTGCAAGTTGAAATATCAAATGTATCAGAAATGCTGAAAAATCGCAGCTCATAAAATCCATAAAGATCTGCTCTCAAATTTCTAAACAATGTAGATCGTGGGCACCGACCCGGAAGTGATTAATTGTGTACTGATGCCTGTCAGGAATGGAACCATTGTTAAAATAAGGAATGCTTCTCATCTGAACAAACCATACCCATCCCCAAACATTCTTGAGAAGGCACAGATGAAACTATGCACAGATAGAGATTTTACAGCCTATATACCAAGGGTACCCCCTTTATAATTTCCCCTCAGTTTGCCCCATATGACTTAAGACTGAGGTACAAGTAAAAAGTACAATATCTCACTAACCTGTACATATTTTCCATCTGGTAAAAAGCACCAAGTCGACAATCCTTCTGCCTATAAAAAGAAGTATAAAGCATTAACTAGATATGTTAAACACTATTTTTAATTATTTTTTTATTATTTTAATTCATTTTTTTATGAAATTATTCAAATCAAAGTTTAAAAATAAAGAAAACTTAAATTCAAAATGTGTCAAAACATAATTTGTTTCCAACCTGCTCATTTAGGCTACATTTGGTAAAAATTTCCTTCATGGCAGTGGTTAACTTCTCCATGTAATCAGTGGGTCATCCCAGTAATCTATCAAATGGGATTTAAATTTGATGTTGATACAAAGATCAAAGACATGTTTAATCCTGTAATAAGTGACAGCAATATACACAAATGTGTACACAACACATACCAAAATATAACACAGAGGTGTTTATGGTATACACAACTCCCATATAGAGAATATGTCAGTTCAATTGGATGGATCTACATCTCATCAAGATCTTGCTGGCAGTAATTAGAAAGATGCACATATTACTTGTAAACAGTTATTATTACTGCGAAAACTCCTAAATAACATTGAGGAATATATTCTGTGTCAGATTTCAAGTCCATGAGTGCAATGTCTGCAAACAGGCAACACTTGTCAAAACACAACATAGAAGAAAAAAGGAATAAAATTCAATGACAACATATCTGATGGTCATTTG
>JAVTVY010029190.1:0-13055 GCA_036873755.1 Hanleya hanleyi
AATACCTTCCTGTACTACCCCAAAAGGCTCACTTTCGCTACTACTCCTACTGATGACGTCATCGATGACGTCACAGATGACGTGAACAACCCTCAAATCGGGGTCTATACCCCGAGAGCTACAAAATGACACCTTCCAGGACGCATTCGAACCGTGAATAGCCCATCTCGACCCCAAATACCTTCATGTACTGCCCCAAAATGGCCACTTTACTTACTACAACCAACTGCGCATGCGCAGATTAGCGCGAGTTGCACTTAAACACACACCATTCTGACTCCACCGCACACAAACTTCACTTTGACACCTTCCACGACCCATTCGGACCCATAGCGGTCCATATCTACCCCATAATGCGTGCGCTGGGGGGCCGGGGCAGGCCGGGGCCGGGAAAGTTGGGGATCGTGTTTGAGCATTCACCCAAACCGAAAGTGACGTCACACACACACTTGCGCGGACCCACCAAACCACGTGAACGCCATACGGCCAGACTGCGCATGCGCAGAATGCCGATATTTCAACCCCACACCCAGCCCATCAGATGCCCCTTCACGAATGCTTCACTTTGATACCTCACTCGACCCCATTGGACCATTAGTGACTCCGCTAGCTCCAAAACGTCTAGCTGGACCCATACAGGGTCCAGTTTTCGACACTAGGTGACCACATCCCGACAAAATGGCCAGTTTTCGACACCGGATGTGCCACCATCTTGAACATACGTGCCGCCATCTTGGATATGTCCCATAATGCACCGGGTCAAAAGACTCGCTTCTGATTGGACGAGAGCTCTGTGACGGATTTGAAATACTCGCTTCTGATTGGACGAGAGCTCCGCATTGCGTCTGCGCATGTGCAGAATGATATTCCTACCGCACACCCAGCCCATCAGATGCCCCTTCACCTAGGCTTCACATGGATACCTCACTCGACCCCATTGGTCCATTAGTGGCTCCCCTACATCCCAACACGGCTATTTTCATACCCTTGGGCCACCGCGCATGCGCAGAATGCCGATAGTTTAACCCCACACCCAGCCCATCAGATGCCCCTTCACGAATGCTTCACTTTGATACCTCACTCGACCCCATTGGTCCATTAGTGGCTCCCCTAGCTCCAAAACGTCTATTTCCATACCCTTGGGCCACCGCGCATGCGCAGAATGACCCTAATTCAACCCCACACGCAGCCCATCAGATGCCCCCTCACATAGGCTTCACTTTGATACCTCATTCGACCCCATTGGTCCATTAGTGGCTCCCCTAGCTCCAAAACGGCTATTTTGATACCCTTGGGCCACCGCGCATGCGCAGAATGACCCTAATTCAACCCACACCCAGCCCATCACATGCTCCTTCACGAATGCTTCACATGGATACCTCATACAACTCCATCGGCCCATTAGGGACTCCCCTACATCGCAACACGTCTATTTTCATACCCTTGGGCCACCGCGCATGCGCAGAATGCCGATATTTCAACCCACACCCAGCCCATCAGATGCCCCTTCACGAATGCTTCACTTTGATACCTCACTCGACCCCACCGGACCACTAGTAACTCCCCTAGCTCCAAAATGTCTATTTCCATACCCTTGGGCCACCGCGCATGCGCAGAATGTCGATATTTCAACCCCACACCCACCCCATCAGATGCCCCTTCACATAGGCTTCACATGGATACCTCATATGACCCCATTGGACTATTAGGGGCTCCCCTAGCTCCAAAACGTCTATTTCCATACCCTTGGGCCACCGCGGATGCGCAGAATGCCGATATTTCAACCCACACCCAGCCCATCAGATGCCCCTTCACGAATGCTTCACTTTGATACCTCTTACAACTCCATCGGCCCATTAGGGGCTCCCCTAGCTCCAAAACGTCTATTTTCATACCCTTTGGCCACCGCGCATGCGCAGAATGCCGATATTTCAACCCCACACCCAGCCCATCAGATGCCCCTTCACGAATGCTTCACTTTGATACCTCATATGACCCCATTGGACCATTGGTGGCTCCCCTAGCTCCAAAACGTCTATTTTCATACCCTTTGACCACCGCGCATGCGCAGAATGCCGATATTTCAACCCCACACCCAGCCCATTGGATGCCCCCTCACATAAGCTTCACATTGATACCTCACTCGACCCAATCGGACCAATAGTGGCTCCCCTAGATCCCAAAACGTCTATTTCCATACTCTTGGTGTACACGAGTTGGGTCCATCCTTCATGTAAGGGATCACGAGAGCAAATCACTGTGGATTATCAAGAGAACATGTCAGTAACTTCAAGGGAGGATTGGGTGGCGGTCGGGGCGGTGGTTGGCTTACTGTAAAGTTCTGATTCTCCATATAGCAGATGGAGAACTCGTACGATTACAAGAGTCCCGATTCCGAGTTTTGATATGAAAAAAAAGGCTATTCAATTCCACATTTTATATTGACCTCGCTAAGGACACAAGAAACAATGCGGGAAACATGGTTCTTTGTATATATTATTAATAAGGTAACATTTAACAGCTGAAAGGATCAATTGTGTGGTAGAGACTCCAGGAAAGGGTAATAAACAGCTCTTAAATAACCCACAACACTGATCTACAGGGCGCTAACCCAGCCGTTAAAATCCTGGGGTTAACACAGCGGCAACACCGTCATTGTCGGCATATAACACGGATAATCTGTTTTAATTTCCCCCCATAAAGCTGTTAATTATCCATATTCAGTGATTGACTTATTAAATGATTGACTTATTGATTATGAAATTCTAAATAACGCAGATATATAATTGTAGCAAAATTCCTTCACCGTTATGGATAGTCTGTGTTCTTCTGCTTTTATAAAGCTGTTAATTATCCAGATTTAATGATTGACTTAATGATCAGGAAATGGTAAATAACGCAGATATATACTTGTTTTAGCAAAATTCCTTCGGTTATATATAAACTGAGTTTTCTTGACAATCTCAGACCATATTTACACCTGTTTCTCTTAAGTTTGAAGTTTGAATGACTCGGATACTGATGATGGGTTATATAAAGACTGATTGAGTAATGGATTGTACTATACAAGTCAATGAAATAATCACTGTAACTGAGAATTACTCATCACAGTGTCAACAATTCAATTCAATTCAATTTTATTGTACCGAAAGAATAACAACAGCCCTCATGGGGCAAGGTACAATACACAAATAGATAAGGCCATATAGGCTATACATGTACTATGACCAATCTAAGTCGATGAGTTTAATCAAGATATAAGGATAGATAGGCATTAGCCCAGGAATGGGTGTAGTCTCGAATGGCTCTGTAATCGACTCACAGGAAGAACAGCCACGCCCACCTACACAGCAAAGGTTCTATAGCTAGATAGGCATGTATTATGAACTACATGTACATGTATATAATGTGGACCTATGGAGATCTTGCAGAGATACAATAGCTGATAAATTTTGACACTGTATATGCTAGGTTGAAAGGGGGGTCTAAAAATATATGGAATATATCTTGTAGAGTCATCGAGAGAGCAGGTGGATGCTTTTGCATTATAGTTTGCATGGTGTCACGACGTTGTTTACTATAAAGTGGACATTCTAACACAAAGTGCCATTCATCTTCTATTTTATTAAGATTACAGTTTTTACAAAGTCGTTCAGATAAGGGTGTTTTAGAATAACGTCCTCTTTCAATTTCTAAGTTAGTAATACTCAGTCTAAGAAAAGTAAGTGTTTTTTGCAATGTAGCATCCTTAATATAATCAAGATATGGCGAGAATGCAGGTTTAGTTTTGACTTTACTGTATGTTCTGAGTTTGCTATTGTCTCGAGACACGTGCTCGGAGAAAATATTGTCAAACATGCTAAGTAATTTGTCATGAAGTGTTTTCTTGATTGTGTTATTTGATGGACGAAACTTATCTATGTAGCATGAAAGATTCAGTGACTGAAGGATATGTTTGATAGTAGAAAACCAACTGTACTTTCCGAGTGTTTTGTCAGCCAGATATACTTTGTACAGTGTGCGGGATGGGCCAAAGATCAAATAAAATTGATTGACTGTTTATACAGAAAATTTACGGTTATAAGCCACGGATACATACTGCTCCATGCTGATGTTAATCATTCAATGTCAATCACTGAATATGGATAATTAACAGCTTTATGGGGGGAAATTAAAACAGATTATCCGTGCTATATGCCGACAATGACGGTGTTGCCGCTGTGTTAACCCCAGCATTTTAACGGCTGGATTAGCGCCCTGTAGATCAGTGTTGTGGGTTATTTAAGAGCTGTTTATTACCCTTTCCTGGAGTCTTTACCACACAATTGATCCTTTCAGCTGTTAAATGTTACCTTATTAACAATATATTATCGACTCCAAATGATTACCAGCCGCAAACGTCGAGGAAATACGATTTAACGGCGAGAATCGCGGTCTGCCTGGGCTAAGTCAATACGTCGCTATGCGTTGCTTTAGCCCACGCCATTGTTGCCAGGCAGCGCCACAAAGGCTGCTGGGATACTCCCGTCTAAGAGAATATCTGATCAACAATCAAGCAAATTGATGACCACATGACGTTCAAGTTTCAAGGTTATTTATTCAGCTAATGACAGCAGGATCAGTATAGCGTTTAGCATGGTAAGTGTACTAAGGTGGGTAGCTCCGGTGTAGCCTTGTTCCATACTACGTGAGAACAACGCTACGGCTGCAAGCCAGTCACCAGATCGAGTTGTTGGGAAATTGCCGTACGGGCAATATTTGCCGAACCAATTGACCATAACCAATAAAATAATTCGATTCTATGTCCACTTACCTTTCATAAAACTCCTTGTTTATGAGTGACCGTCCGTTTTTAGCTTGGCAAGAGATCGAAACTCGGACGAGGGGGGTAAAACTGTCCACATCGCCGCCATCTTTACATCGAAAAGTTTTACATGGACAGTATAACCCCCTCGTCCGAGTTTCGATCTCTTGCCAAGCTAAAAACGGACGGTCACTCATAAACAAGGATTTTTATGAAAGGTAAGTGGACATAGAATCGAATTATTTTATTGGTTATGGTCAATTGGTTCGGCAAATATTTCCCAACAACTCGATCTGGTGACTGGCTTGCAGCCGTAGCGTTGTTCTCACGTAGTATGGAACAAGGCTACACCGGAGCTATAAGGTGGGCAATGTTGACCAACTCCCGAGCTGTTTGTGAACAACAACAACAACAACATATCACATTCTTTAGACAGAATGAGAAACATTGAGTAGTCTCCCTTAGATAAATGTGTTAGTCATTCTCTCTTCATATTTTCGTCATGTCAGATAGGTCAGTTTGATTTTCTCAGCCTTTGACTGATGCTCGGTAATCTCCCTTGGTTCAGTGAAAGAATGTCATTTGAAATTTTAAATGTGAATTCTGGATCAGTATTTCTCTCCCGTTTTGCCTCGCTAAAGACAGGCTACAGTAGTTCCCCTTGGGTAGATGGGCCGACTGAGCCTCATTGAGTAGTCTCCCTTATAAATATGTGTTAACTTTTCAACTTTTCTTTCTTCTAATTTTCATCATGTCAGATATGTCGGTTTGATGCCTGGTAAGTGTACTAAGGTGAGCAATGTTGAACAACTCCCGAGCTGTTTGTGAACAACAACAACAACATATCATATACTTTCGACAGAATGAGCCAACATTGAGTAGCCCCCCCTAGATAAATGTGTTGTCATTTCTACTATTCTCTCTTCATATTTTCATCATGTCAGTTAGGTCAGTTTGATTTTCTCAGCCTTTGACTGATGCCAGATGGTCGGTTATCCCCCTTGGTTCAATGACGTCATAGCATTCCCAATTCTATTATCCACAGTGCGTAGTCCCCCTATCCTAGCCTTTCACTGATGGCCGGTTATCTCCCTTGGTTGAATGATGTAATGTTCCAAGTCATGTCAGATACGACAGTTTGGTATTGCTCCAATTTCCCTTTGCGACAGACAAGCCATATTGAGTTATCCCCCTTGGGTAGATGAAGTATAATCTCCCCAACATTCACTCTCCAATTTTCAGTCATGTCCGATACGCCAGTTTGATATTTCACTAACAACAACAACGTATCATATTCTTTAGACAGAATGAGCAATATTGAGTGGTCCCCCTTAGATAAATGTGTTATTCATTTCTACTATTCTCTCTTCATATTTTCATCATGTCAATTAGGTCAGTTTGATTTTCTCAGCCTTAGACTCATGGTCGGTTAACCCCCTTGGTTCAGCGAAAGAATGTCATTCCCAATTCCATTATGATTTGAAGTTTTAAATGTGAAATATTCTGGATCAATATTTCTATCCCGTTTTGCTTCGCTAAAGACCGGCTACAGTAGTTCCCCTTGGGTAGACGGAATGAGCCTCAATTGACAGGGCTTCGTGTTTAGAATTAGTGCGCGAGCTAAAAATAGCTCACGCCAAAATATTTAGGGGAGGGTATTTAAAAGTCAGGCGAGTGATTGCAATATAATACAATATAAAATGTGACAGTTTACGTGAGCTAAAATCACTCTCGTGACACGAATTTACGTGAGTGTTTGCGTGCAGGTGAGCTATCACTCAAGCTAAACACGAAGCCCTGATTGAGTAGTCTCCCTTAGGAAATGGCTTGTCATTTCAAATTTTCTCCCCATATTTTCATCATGTCTGATGGTCGGTTATCCCCCTTGGTTCAATGACGTCATAGCATTCCATATAGTCTCCCTATCCTAGCTTTTCACTGATGGCCGGTTATCTCCCTTGATTGAATGATGTAGTCGTCCCCCTTGGGTAGGTAAAATATAATTTCTCCAGCATTCACTCTTGAATTTTTAGTCATGTCAGATACGCCAGTTTGATATTTCACTAACAACAACAACAACATATATTCTATAGACAGAATGAGCAACGTTGAGTAATCTCCCTTAGTCATTTCTACTATTCTATCTTCATATTTTCATCATGTCAGATATGTCAGTTTGATTTTCTCAGCCTTTGACTGATGGTCGGTTATCCCCCTTGGTTCAGCAAAGTTTTGATAACAACAGTGTGTAGACACCGTGAGTGCATGAACATAAAATGGCACCAGAATATCGGCACATGGTCATACAGGAGAATGGCTACAATGTTCCAACTATTGTAAAGTGTTGATTCTCCATATAGCTGATGGAGAACGCATATGATTACAAGAGTCTGATTACGAGTAGATAAATGAGTCGTCATTTCTACTATTCTCTCTTCATATTTTTATCATGTCAGATAGGTCAGTTTGATTTTCTCAGCCTTTGACCGACGATCGGTTCTACTTTTCTCTCTTCATATTTTCATCATGTCAGATAGGTCAGTTTGATTCTCTCAGTCTTTGACCGATGGTGGGTTATCCCCCTTGGTTCAACGACGTCGTAGCATTTCCAATTCTATTATCCACATTGTGTAGTCTCCCCTAGATAATCCTACCCTTTTACTGATGGCCAGTTATCACCCTTGGTTAAATGATGTTATGTCATTCCCATCATGTCACATAGGTCGGTTTGATGCCGAGCTGTTTGTGAACAACAACAACAGATAATATATACTATAGACAGAATGAGCAACATTGAGTAGTCCCCCTTAGATAAATGAGTCGTCATTTCTACTATTCTCTCTTCATATTTTGATCATGTCAGATAGGTCAGTTTGATTTTCTCAGCCTTTGACCGACGATCGTTCTGCTTTTCTCTCTTCATATTTTCATCATGTCAGATAGGTCAGTTTGATTCTCTCAGTCTTTGACCGATGGTGGGTTATCCCCCTTCGTTCAACGACGTCGTAGCATTCCCAATTCTATTATCCACATTGTGTAATCTCCCTTAGATAATCCTACCCTTTCACTGATGGCCAGTTATCTCCCTTGGTTAAATGATGTGATGTCATTCCCAAGTCCATTATCGGCATTGAGTTCTCCCCCTTAGATAAACTGGTTGTCATTTATAAGTTACTCTTTTGTAATTTTCATCATGGCAGATATGTCTGTTTGATGGTTGGTTATCTCCCTTGGTTCAATGCTGTAAATGTCATTCCCAAATCCTCATTTGAACATTGATCTCGCAAAGGACACAAAAAATGATGCGAGGAACATGGTTCTTTGTATATCTGATCAACAATCAAGTGAACTGATGAGCACATGACGTACAAGTTTCAAGGTTATTTATTCGGGTAATGAAAGCAGGAACAGTATAGCATTTAGTCTGGTAAGTGTACCAATGTGAGGGATGTTATTCAACAACTCCTGAGGTGTTTGTGAACAACAACAACAACATACCATATTCTATAAACAGAATGAGAAACATTAAGTAGTCCCCCTTAGCTAAATGTGTTAATTTCATTTCTTCTATTCTCTCTCCATATTTTCATCATGTCAGATATGTCAGTTTGATTTTCTCAGTCTTCGAATGATGGTCGGTTATCCCCCTTGGTTCAGCAAAAATATGTCATTCCCAAGTCCATTATCATTTGAAGTTTCAAATGTGAAATATTCTGGATCAATATTTTTCTCCCATTTTGCCTCGCTAAAGACAGGCTACAGTAGTTCCCCTTGGGTAGACGGAATGAGCCACACTGAGTAGTCTCCCATAGAAAGATGGGTTGTCATTTCAAATTTTCTCTCTTCTAATTTTCATCATGTCAGATCTCAATTTGGCCTATAAATTATCTTCCTGTTTCCAGACTTTTTTTAATGATGTAGATCAATGCTACAATTAAGATGTTCATTGTGCACTAGTTTACTTCACATTGTTTGGTTTTAGGTCATATTTTCATAAAATCCGCTGTTATCAGTTCAGTGTCCCGTCTGTCACAATTTAATGTATTGACACATTTGTATGTATTTTGTATTGCAAACTTAATTTTTCAAGGCATATAGGTTTGTGCATTCATCAGAATGTTCATTGCATCTAGATTACTAAACATTGTTTGGTTTGGGGCCATATGAACGCTAAACTCAATAATCTATGGCTGCTTTTTGAAGTGTTTTGTGACAGACAGGACAGATATGGAGTTGAAATTTATATCAGCGTATTTGACCAAGAATGAAACAATTAATTGCATCTGGTTGAGAGGTGTTACAGTAGATAAATAATAATGTTACTGGCTTTTTTTCCTTCTTAAAATTTATTGTACTCAAGAAAAACTTAAAAAATCATCCGTTTTTGTGACAGACGGGACACCTACACCACGCAGTAAAAAATTTCAATTATTTTGGAAATAATTACTTGAATTGTAAAATGGTATTCAATGTGGAACTTAGACATGATGGTGTATTTAAAAAACAAAGAAACATTTTGTTGAATTAAGTTTCTATGTCTGGAGGAAAATCATGAATTTGGTATACATTTTAGTAAAAAATGTTTCAGAATTTGATCCATATTCGAGTGCAGATTTTTAAAAACCTGACAATTGCAGATGACAAAAAACCTACTTTCTTGAAACGTTGACTAATATAGCTTAAATAAAAATCACAATTAAGTATGCTGATGGAAAGTGAAAATTTGTCACCTGTGCAACATTTGTGTGGAAATGACCACACATATTGCACTGTATGACTAAAACACCATGAGGCTTGTCTCATCATTGTGAATACCTATCACATTTCCAGGTATAAGATATGTCAGTTAGGTTTCTCTCCCTTAGATGCAAGGTCATTTCAAATTCCTTAACAGACAGACCACATTGACTTCTTAAAACAGTCCCTTACATCATGATGTCCCAAATGTCTGAAAATCACGAAACTATAGGTCAACTTTTAAGGACGAGGTTTTTGGCCCACAAAAAAGCAAAAAAAAAAAGAAGATCAATCAGGGAAAATCACAAATTTGTGACTGAATACATTAGGGGGTGAAAATTTCAGTGTACCAAATCTGTCGTCAAGGTCACCTATTGTTCCCTTCATGGTTGCCAATAATGTATTACTTGGGGTGGGACGTTGCTACATTTTGATACGTTTGCACCTGCAACATCGTATTGTGATGTTGCAAACCAATTCCATATCATGACTTCAACGAAGGACTGTGCTTTACATATTGATGCCAGCTGACATTACAATAGAAATGTTGCCCTGAACGCAGATATGTCCAGATAAAATGTATCACAATGACCAAGGTTGTCTGCAATGCCACCGAGCTCAATTTGGAAGTTCTTTGAGTTGTTCTGCATCATTTTATTGGGAAGTTCTTCATGTAAGGATCTTCAAACCAGGAATACAGTGTGCAATACAGCTTGTCAAGTAGCTTTTCCAGATTTAACAAGATTCCCTAGTACAAGTCACCTAAAATATTGTGTTTTCCTTACATGACAAATAGGCCATTGTGTTGCAGTGTTTTTATCTCGCCTTACGAAGTAAAGGGGAGATATTGTGAGAGGGGGAAAGAGGATGTCGGTGTCGGTGTCGGTGTCGGTGTCCCCTGCCTGGAAATGAATGGGTCTTTGGTTTAGCAAGTTAAAAAAAAATCTACAAAAATTAGAAAAAATATTAAAAAAATGTAAAAAATATGGGGGGTGGGTATGCCACCTGGGGGTACTACCCCTGGGGTACTCTAATGTTAAAATCCCTATGAATGAGTTTTGCGTTTAGCTGAAGTGCACATGTACATCTGTACTTGGAAAGTTTCTTGCAGTTGTCAGCTGTCATTGGATGATTATGAAACTTGGTATACATGTTTCTTATGATAAGAGGATGTACCTGTGCTATTTTTGAGAAGAAATATTAATTTTTCTCAAAATTATGGCAGATGAAGAGTTTTCTGTTTAGGTAAATTGCACATGTAGGCCTCTACATGTATACATATACATCTACATGGTAACTTTGCTCCAGTTGTCAGCTGTCATTGGATGATTATGAAACTTGGTACACATGTTTCTTATGATTAGAGGATGTACCTGTGCTATTTTTGACAAGAAATATTAATTTTTCTCCAAATTATGGCAAATGAAGAGTTTTCTGTTTAGGTAAATTGTACATGTAGGCCTCTACATGTATACATATACATGTACATGATAAGTTTGCTGCAGTTGTCAGCTCTCATTGGATGATTACGAAACTTGGTACAAATGTTTCTTATGATTGGAGGATTTATTTGTGCTATTTTTGAGATGAAATATTAATTTTTCTCCAAATTATGGCAACTGATTGAGTTTTGTGTTTAGCCGAGGTGCACATGTACATCTGTACGCCACAGTTTGCTGCAGTTGTCAGCTGTCATTGAATGATTATGAAACTTGGTACACATGTTTCCTATGATTAAAAGATGTACCTGTGATACCATCCATACCATCACTACCATCCATACCATCACTACCATTCCTACCATCACTACCATCCATACCATCACTACCATCCATACCATTCCTACCATCACTACCATCCATACCATCACTACCATCATCACTACCATCCATACCATCACTACCATCCATACCATAACTACCATTCCTACCATCACTACCATCGCTACCATTAATACCATCACTACCATCCATACCATCACTACCATCCATGCCATCACTACCATCCATACCATCATTACCATTCCTACCATCCATACCATCACTACCATTCCTACCATCACTACCATCCATACCATCACTACCATCACTACCATCCATACCATTGCTACCATTCCTACCATCACTACCATCCATACCATCACTACCATCCATACCATCACTACCATCCATACCATTCCTACCATCCATACCATCACTACCATCCATACCATCACTACTATCCATACCATCACTACCATCCATACATCACTACCATCCATACCATCACTACCATCCATACCATCACTACCATCCATACCATCACTACCATCCATACCATCACTACCATCCATACCATCACTACCATCCATTCCATCACTACCATCCATACCATCACTACTATCCATACCATCACTACTATCCATACCATCACTACCATCCATACCATCACTACCATTCCTACCGTCCATACCATCCATACCATCACTACCATCCATACATCACTACCATCCATACCATCACTACCATTCCTACCATCACTACCATCCATACCATCACTACCATCCATACCATCACTACCATTCCTATCATCCATACCATTCCTACCATCACTACCATCCATACCATCCATACCATCACTACCATCCATACCATCACTACCATCCATACCATCACTACCATCCATACCATCACTATCATTCCTACCATCACTACCATTCATACCATCACTACCATCCATACCATCCATACCATCACTACCATCCATACCATCACTACCATCCATACCATCCATACCATCACTACCATCCATACCATCACTACCATCCATACCATCACTACCATCCATACCATGATGGTGATGGTAGTAATCCCACTTGGGACTGGACTATCCAGCAGTAATCCCACAGAGGACTATCCATCAGTAATAACATGGGACTGGTCCACCCAGCAGTAATCTCCCACTGGAATGCCCTATGTACCAGTAATCCGACCGCACTGACCTATCCATCCTACATGGGATTAACTTTTGCCAGTAATCCCACATGAGACTGATGTTATTGTCTGTACCAGATAATCTATTCCAGACATTATTGTCTATACCACATCACCTATTCCAGACGTTATTGTTTGCTCTACATGTATGCTTTCAATACTGCTGCAGCTTCGGCGGATGACCCCGCAAGGCGAGATGTTGGGGTTCTCAGAACGCTTGTTAGTAACTGGCAGTCCAATCCAAAACACCTATTACACTCCAATTTCAAGATGACTGCTCTCATGATAACTGAATTCAGATATCCGGCGTAGTTGTAAGTAAGGGCGGTGTGGATATGTCATATTTGTGGTTTGTTTTAATAATTGGTTCTGAATTATCACGAATATAATCTAATATTCCCACAAGATACCGTAGCAAACAAGATGAGCAGTTTAATCTGTAGCACTGATGACCGCTTCAAAAGAATTGACAATAGATCTTGATAACAAGTCGCATGATCCCTTCGGATACCACGGAGTACCCACAAATTGAACAAGAAGTA
>JAVTVY010029191.1:0-122786 GCA_036873755.1 Hanleya hanleyi
AAACCACATGGGCTTTGCTCTGTCTTATTCTACACTTGTTTACACTTGTTTACATCAGCTCGTGCGTCGCCTTCAAAAATACGCATGAACACCCTTTTCCCTAAACATATCAGCAGAACGGTCTCTCTTGATCAAATGGAGATCTGCAACCTTCATTTTGTCTGCAAGCTGATGTTGAGAGTCAGAAAAGGCCGTTAGCTGTTCAAATAGTGTTCATAGACAGAAAAGGGTGATAACTGTCACTCTGAGGAAGTCATGAGTTAGGACCATCGCTCTTTGTTTACGATCACCTTCAAAAACGATAAACATCATTTCTGAAGAGTGATGAACAATGAGTGTAAATTTAGCTGATCACCTTTTAAGGGTGATGAGGCAAAATAATCACCGTTAAAGGGTGATGACCATCATAATCCTCCAGTGGTGATCAGAACTGGCCATCACCTTTTTTCTGGCTGTGTTGAAGAATGTTTTCTTTTTGGTTCGAGGCGTGGCACTGTGTCTCAAACTACTGGCCAACATGCAGCTGTCCTAAAACGGGACTCTCCTGGAATAAATAACAATAAGCAAAATATGGTCTTAAACCAGAAACACGTTTTTATTTAATATTTTGGCTAAAATGTAAGTGTAGCAATCCATTATAAATGCATCTTGTCCTAGTTGTCATTGTACCATGCCTCTGTATGGATACGGCACAAGCTAGGCCCGTAATCGTCCTGAGCAATTGAAATTGTCAGTCCTAAACTAGGCCAACAAGTAGGTGTCAATATGGGGCTATGTTGGGGCACAAACTGCGGTCGGGAGATATGTATACGCATTAAATTAGAAATAAGAAATAAAACTACACAAACTGTAGAGTTTTCAGCTAAACTCTATATTGTACTGCTAAACCGGATTCGTTCATTTTATGGATTTTTCAATAGCAATGATATAACTATGTGAGGCTATACATATAGATGCCTTGCCGTTGAACATGTTAAAACGCAGTTTTATTTACAAATTATACACTGGAGACATACATATTTACAATATAATGGAGAAGACAAATGGTAAAACAATTTGTTATAATCCGACAATAATATAGAACAAAAACTAAACAATTAGCTACATTGCCCTGAAGTTGAACATTAGATGTCCGTTGAGTTAGTTCAGTTAGTTCACGTCCAGACTTGATAAATACATTCATAGTTAGGTTTTATCGACAGCTGTCTGACATCTCCTTTTTCAGTCGATACATGCATGAAAGAAATAATTAATTGTTCAATTCCACAGCTCATATATCAATAAAGATATTATTAACAGTTTAATTCACATTTGAACTTCTGAATGAAGTACTGTTCCTTTGATAGTCGCCTGACTGTATCATCAGATTTCATTTTGTAAAACGGAATAATATAAATTTCGGTTCGTATTAAATTATATTCAGAACCATTGTATGTGACCTGGCATAACCGGAAAACTGTCTTGAAAATGACGATGGAAACAATATAAACGGGGGACCAAAGATGATATATTGTTTATCTTTTATCGACAATGATGATGCTGTCGAGATATATGTATATGGCCCATTACTCGCCAGTAAATGTCAATGATCTTTTATCTTACGTTAGTCCGTTTTCACTTTTAAAGCCGTAATGCTGGAGACGTACAGCTTCCGGATCTGGGCATGAACTGAACCGGAAGCGCCGTTTGCTTGTTCGCGTGCCGCGGGTCGCGACCTATCCTGAGGCGAGTATGCGAGAATACGAGAACACGTGAATCGTAGGTCGCGACTCGCTAATGGCATCGTTTGGGTGTTCTCGTGTTGTCGTGCCGCGACCTTTTTGGTGGCCGCTATTAGCCATTCGCGCCTTCGCGTGTTCGCGTGCCGCGATCTATCATGAGGCGAGTATGCGAGAAGACGAGAACACGCGAACGGTAGGTCGCGACTCGCTAATGGCATCGTTCGCGTGTTCTCGTGCCGGGACCTTTTTGATGGCCGCTATCGGCCATTCGCGCTCATAAATCTCCTATTTTCGCATTCTCGCCTGGCCAAATCTACAGGGCGAGATAGCGAGAACGCGAGTGACCGCTATCGGCTTCCATATGATAGTGAACTAGCAGTCCTATAAATGTTTGTTCTGTGCACAGTAAAGATTGAGCTTGATCAGTGACACTGTGATGGAGTTCCAACGCAAAAGAATACAATCGTAATACTAAACGTACACGTATGCGGTACACTTACTATAAAGTTTCACACTTCGCTAAAAGCTTAGTTCAGATGTATGGTACTGTACATGTACATGTGAGTGTAGGCAGAACAGCTACTGTTCACGCTTCGCTAAGCTGAGTTACGATTTGAGTAATCCTATTTACACTTAAACTTAATTTCAAAGTTGGTTAACCACTTTACCTCACAAAACTCAACATAGTTCGCAGATCCAGTCTATTAGGGGATTTCACACTTCGCCCGGATCTTGTAGTATGGAATGTTGTGAATGCCGTCTGTATATCTCCCCTGGGATGTGCTGGAGAGGAGGGGGAAGCCACTCTGGTTTCCCTGGATGAGGGCAAATCCACACCCACAAAACACGGTTAGAGGTCAGGTGTAATTACAGGGGAAGGCTCTGCAGTTCGTAGTAGATGACGTCTGTTCCTCCGTAGAACACTGCCCGTAGAACACTGCCTGTTGCTGACTGGACTATATAATACCTAGGACAGGCATGCTGCTCAGTTGCTATCGCAGGGTTCCACACACCATTTTCCTAATACGAACACCATCTTTCACGCCCAACTTAGCCAACGGTTTTGCCCCGCGGTCATAGTACCGGTAGTAGTTTTGTCTCTGCTGTAATTTAATCGAACACTGATCGAACACCTTAACTGGATTTGAAGGAAACTACAGATAGCCCTACAGGCACATCATATTTAGATCTATATCTCTACAAAAATGAAGCGGGTATTCTCTCTCGTCGATTTTATGACAAAAGAGATGATTACAATTTCGACATCGTAAACTATCCCTTTCTGGACAGTAATATTCCAGTGTGACCTGCATATGGCGTATACATATCTCGCTTAGTAGCATTTGCTAGATCTTGTGTTAAAGGTGACGATTTTAATCAACGTCACAAAACGCTGTTACAGAAACTCATAGAACAGGGCTATTCCACCGAACGCCTCCACTCAAAGTTTCTCAAATTTGGCGATACATATCGCGTGCTGATAGCAAAATACGAACGTAGCGTACAACATCTATGGCGCTACGTTTCGTAACTTGTGTCTAATTCCGCTTAACCCGGGGCTAGGGGCCGTATGAACCCATGTACTGTAATATCCTCATGGTAAACATATGAACAGTCACACTCAAAGCGTGACTGAGATACATCATTCTTTAGATGACGACTTTGCAACGAATATTATGGATTAAGAATAATGATCAGCGATACGGATTTGATATTTTGGAACATCATGATGTCTTGCCGGCATCATTGAAAACTGTTGACCGCTTCTGTCTTGCAGGAACAAGCCTATTTATGTATACTATCATTGTCTTTTTGAATTTGGTGCTAATACTGTTATATGGAATAGGTCTTTGGATTATGGACGCGGATATTCTCTAATGGACGACGGCTGAATTATGGATGACGGACTAGACGCTAGTAATCTGTCACAACACCAGGTTGTAGCAGATTTGTAGCTGTAGGGAGTTTTGACTTCAGCCTTCTACTGTTTAGAATTTGAGCAGGGGAGTATTTTAGACCAGTTACTGGGGTGTTTCTGTATTGCAGCAATGTCATGTATGGGTCATCCGCTTTCTTCAGCAGCTGTTTTACAGTCCCAATCGTTCGCTCACTCATACCATTTGACTGCGAATACCTGGGACTAGATGTCACAATTCTGAAATTCCCATGATTGTGCGAACTGTTGTAGCTCACGACTAGCAAACGGCATATTATCTGCTATCAACTCATCTGGAATACCGTTCCACGCAAAGGGAGATTTCAGTTGAGTATAACTACTGTGCCACCAGTCTTATGTTTCAACAGGCAGACCTCTGGAAACTTGGAATAATAATCCACAACACACAGGCAGCCCTGTCTCCTGAGCTCAAACAAGTCTGCACCTACTTTTTGCCAAGGGAGATCTGGAACTTCATGGGGCACGAGAGGTTCCTTTTGGTTGTTCCTACGATACTGGGCACATTTGCTGCAGCGCGCCACAATATCTTCTATATCCTGAGAGATACCGCGCCATTGAAGTATATCGCGTTCACGTGCCTTGCATTTTTCTATTCCTATGTGGCTCTCATGCACTTTCTCAAGGATTTCATCTCTCATTCCGGCAGGAATTATAAGCTTGTCATCAAGAAACATAAGTCCTTCAGCCTCATGAATTTGATCCCTCATGTTCCAGTCGTACTTGACACGCTCAGTCACATTTCGTTTGGACATTGGCCAACCAAACATAGCCAATCTCTATAAGCCAACAAGGCAGTCATCATCCCTTGTGGCATGCTGCATTTCACAAAGTTTCCGTGGAATCATGGGTAGGGTCTTGACTAGACCATGAGCTATGACCTCCATGTCAGAATCAGCAGAAGAGGTCCTGTGAGAATAGATAGGTTGGAGACGAACTGTCCAAGGTAAGTCACCATTCCCAAGAACCTTTGAAGGTCTTGCTTGTTCTCGGGTCTCGGGTATTCGTTGATGGCTCTCACTTTTCCTGGGTCAGGTTTGAGGCCATCGGCCAAGATCACATTGGCCACGTAGATCACCTCGCTAACACGAAATTGAAATTTCTTCGGATTGAACTTCACTGTTTGTTCTAGCACGCTCTAGCACCCGTTTCATTCATACAATCGTGTGTAGGCACATCCTCTGCCGTGGTGATGATGTCATCAAAAACAATTTCTACCCCATCAATGTCTCCGATCAACTTCTCGTTGCGCTTCTGAAAGACTTCTTGGGCCGAAGAGATTCCAAAAGGGCACCTATGAAACATGAAGCGGCCATAGGGGGGATGAAATGTGCACAGTTCTGAATTTTCATTGTCAAGTATGATTTGCCAGAAGCCGTATTTCTCATCGAAGATGCAGAACACACATTTGCCATTTAATCGTGATACAATGTCGTCGGCTGCGGGAATCGTGTAGTGCTCTCGCTTGATTGCTTTGTTTAAGTCTTTCAGGTCTGAGCACAGACGAAGGGGGCCATTTTTCTTTTCAACGATCACAAGACTATTAACCCAGTTGGACTTGATTTCGGCTTCTATCGGCTAGGAAATCCGCTTTTAGTCATGTCGACCATGTCGATTGGACACAACGATAAGATGTAACTTTATCTTCCTGGCTGTAGAACTAAAGAATTCGTCGTGATGTCCAGGTTAGGATTAGCAAAATTTCGCAAGACAGGATTATGAGCGACCAATAACATCCAACGTCGAGACGGGGATGACAGAGAAGCTTATCGGGATTTCGACTCATTCGGATACACATACGGCTGAGGATGACTTATAATATCTCCAGTCTATCTAGGGATTGCAATTCCAATGGCGTTTCACTGACCAACGTTAGGCCCTGAGCTACGGATTTTAAATAGATAAATAATAAGTCAAGGAAAGGACGAGATAACCCAATAAGTCAAGGAAAGAACGAGATAACCCAACTAAGAACCGGAAGATCCAACATTGGTAATGTAGAGCGAATCAGACCAAACTCTTGACTCCTAGTGTTAAGCGGAATTAGATACGCTAGCTTTACGCTAGCTATATATTGTTTGTTTGTTTAAACTTATTTATTGTACAAATTATAGTACATGGGATTGGGGTCAAGTTATAATCAACTTATTCACCCCTCTCCCTACAAATATGGATACATAACATGTGTTTACAACAACAAAAATAATGACGTTTTGGCTGAACCTGTGTGAATATATACATGTCACAAATGAAATAAGTTTTAGATTTGCATTTTTAGCAACTTACAGGGGAGAAAAACTATAACAGATTATTGAGTATATGGTGGCAACTTGACTGTAGCGTGCTAGGATTCTAACAGAACTGGGTACTAGTACATACTAATCCTTCAGCTG
This sequence comes from Hanleya hanleyi, assembly GCA_036873755.1. Lineage (NCBI taxonomy): Eukaryota > Metazoa > Mollusca > Polyplacophora > Lepidopleurida > Hanleyidae > Hanleya > Hanleya hanleyi. The sequence continues at coordinate 6,069 of JAVTVY010029191.1, forward strand.
AGGTAACTACGTCGTAATCGTGCTACAAATTGAATCTTGAGGTGTTCTTAATAAATGTTAAAACTGACTTGCACATATTATTATTCATTTCATTTGTGAATGACTCGTTTCCCGACAATATATCTTGGAGGTTATAGTTTGGAGGAAAGTCGTTTTGTAATTCATCCCTTAGATTGTTATATAAGGGACAAATAAAGAAATAGTGATAAGCATCCTCTCTTGATTCTCCACATCTACAGCTAGATGTAATAGACAAATTCCTTCTCATTAAATCTGCGTTCAATTGGCTGCATTGATGTCTTAGTTGGGTTAGTACAATGTTAAGTTTCCTTGAACCTATCAAACTGTATTTAGATATACGAGTTTTCTTAGCTAATGAGTGGTGGAAGGCAGAAATGGATGGTTTGTTTCTTGTATCGTAACTAAGTTTGTTCCATTCCTGAATAGCTGACGGGATAAATGAATTTTTGGATATATTTAAACGTGTTCGGGGTGTCGCATAATTTGCGTCATTCCTCAAGTTGTACGGAGTGGTTTGTCCTACTTGGGGTGTCATTAAATTATATATATAGTCAGGACTTTCTCCATTGTGAATTTGGTACATTACTTTCAATTTTGCAATTTTTCGTCTATTTGCCAAGGTTTCCCAGCCAGTTTCTAACAATAGGGACTCTCTACTGGCATAAACAGGGAGACCGGAAACAATTCGTGCTGCAGCAAATTGAAGTTTTTCTAGTCGATCCGCTTCTTCTAATGTGCATCCATCCCAGATCACAGAACCGTATTCTAACATGGGTCTGACAAATGATAGATATATTTGAGATAATGCCTGTCTGCCAAGCTGGTATTTCCGTTTTCTCATCATTCCAATGCGTTGAGAGGCGGTATTGATAATGTGATTGATGTGGCTACTCCATTTGCAGTTGTCTTGTAGGATCAGGCCTAGGTGACGATGGTTGGTGGAAGCCTGAAGGAGACAATGGTCAAAATAGATTTTAGGATATGTTGGGGAAGTCTTATTTGAGAACAGAATTAAAATGGTTTTTAGGGCATTAAAGTTCAGAAGCCATTGTTTTGACCATTCCAATAAGGACTGTAGATCCCGGTTAACTACACTTTCAATATCACAAATGTGAATTGACGTGAACTGCAAACAAGAGTCATCTGCAAAAAGTCTGGTAAGACTTATAAGTTTGTCCGCTATGTCGTTAATGTATATCAGAAATAACAAAGGGCCTAATACGGAACCCTGTGGAACTCCTGCATTTACTTTTTGTGTATTGGAGTTTGAATTTCCCACAACAACTTTTGATGATCGATCCTCAAGATAGCTTTTCATCCAATTCAATAATGCACCTGCAATTCCATATTGTTTCAACTTGAACAGTAACCCCTTGTGCCATACAGTGTCGAAGGCTTTAGATATATCACAAAAAACCATGCATGAGTTTGTGCCTTCATCTAGGGCTTTACAAATACTATCATAGATTTCAATAAGCTGGTAAACAGTTGAATGTCCAGGGAGAAAACCGGACTGGTACTTATAAAATAGGTTGTGTGAGTTGAAATGATTATAGATGTGTTTGAATATAATTCTTTCCATTATCTTTGAAACACAACTCAGCAGCGATATAGGACGATAATTAGAAGGGAGATGTCGATCTTGTTTTTTGAAAATAGGTAATATATTTGAATTTTTCCAACATTTAGGAAATTGTTTGCTTGTTAGTGACATGTTAAATAACTGACACAGTGGTTTAGCAATGGTTTTGACGCAACCTTTAAGCATTCTATGGCTGATTGCGTCTGGACCTACTGCTTTATTCAATTCGATGCTATTAATAATATCACAAACTTCGTCTTCATTAATGGCAATACTGTTTAGTAAGCTGTCGCATTTATACTCGAACTGAGGTAAGTCGGCAGCCGAATCATCTATAGTAGAGATGGAAGCGAAGAAATTATTCAATGCATTCGCTTTGTCTATATCACTAAAACAGATGGATTCCGTTTGTCCAGAGTTTTGTACTCTTAAAGGGGGGATTTCAGATGTATTTTGAGGATCGCTAACGAATCTCTTCAATGTCTTCCAGTAAAATTTTGGGTCATTTGTTTTCGAAGTTTCCAGTAGGTTTTCAATGTTATTGTAATAATTAGTTTGGGCATATTTTTTCATGTTATTAACTTGGTTCCTACTGCGTTTGTATTTGTTCCAGTCTAGAAGTCTATTAGTCTTAAGTGCCTTTTTTTTCAGTCTGTCACGCTTTCTCATTGCTTTTCTTAGGTCAGAATCATACCAAGGTTTATCTTTGGGTCGTATTGTCACAGTTTTATATGGGATACTCATCTTAGCAAATTCCAGGTATTGATTAGTAAATTTTTCCGCAGCTTCATCAACATCTTTTGAATTTTCCAGAGTTGCTGTCCAGTCGAAATCGGATATCAAATTATTGAAAAACTCGAAATTTGCTGCCTTATATACCCAAACTTGTCTCTTGTATGCATGTTTCAAGTTATGTTTCACTAGAACCTCGATATAGGTAGCCCTGTGATCACTTATATCTCCGTCAACCCTTATTACTCCACAGTCTTGAACGTTTATGGTGTCAGTAATGATGATTGGGTCTAGCAATGTGGCCGAATGGGCTGTTACTCTGGTGGGCTCTTTTATAATATTACTGATATTAAGACGGTCGCAAATGTGGCTCAGATAACGTGAGTTGTCGTTTAACAGATCGTCATTTAGATCCCCGCATAGTACAAGGTTTGAATTAGTATCCAGCGCAGTTTCGACCATATTTTCAAAGTTTTCATATATAAAGGCTGGACTCTTTGGAGTAATGTAAGATACGTTAAGTAGGATATCTTTTCCTTTTAGTTCAATTTTTATCCAAATTGTTTCGATCAAGTTAATTTCTAAGTCTGGCTGACGGTTGCATTTAAGCTGTGTGGAAGTATATATTAGTATCCCACCCCACGGATTCAGTGCTAATGGGTCCCGATCTTTTCTAAATGGTTTATTAAATCCTTCTATAATAAGGTTTTTTTCATCAACAGATTGATCCAGGTTCGTTTCAGTGAAGCACATTATGTCGAAGTCTTCGGCTATGTCTTCCACATACGAGATCTTATTTCGTATACTGCGGGCATTTAGGTGAAGGATCCTTAGTCCATCAATTTGGGTTGAGGTGTCGGGCCCTGGGTTAAGTTCAACGTCACCACAAATAATGAGTAATAATAAGAGGATCATAATAATGTTGCTGTTTTGGTATATGCCTTGGAGAGCCAAGAGAGTTGCAAAAACTATAAAGGATTTGAGATTGCAGCTTAAACATTCAATATAATTGGGATTACCTAGCCATAAATTAGTGTTACGATTTCTAGTTCCACGACTACAACTGTGTGTCCTCAGGTAGAAGGCCCCGATTGATACCCTATATGATTGAAGATCGTTACCCATTTTCCAAAGGAAAACATACATTTAGATTGGGTATCAATCGGGAACTAACATAGTTGCACATATTCGAATAAATATTTAGTAATACATTGCACACTACAGATTTACATAAACTGTCAAACATACCATACATAAAAGTGAAAGGTAGAGTAATTATCAAAAAAAGCATAATGAGGAGTAAAACATCAGTGACAAGAAGCGGAGTTCGTCGACAGGAGAATAACTCCATGCTTCCGTTGGCAGGTACGCTCCAACCGGTTGTATATCAGTTGTTGGTCAAATAACTACAATTCAGCGTTATCTACAATATTTGATGCAGCTGGGCATTTCAACACTTGATACATTTAAATACAGGTACACATTATGCCTTGTACAGTCAGGGGGAGGCAATCACGGTCACAATATTTAAAATATCTGACTTATCTCCTTTCTGGCAGTTCTGATTTCAACAACATAAACATTTAATTGTAGACATGATGGGTGGTTATTTCAATAGGTATTTAATTATTACCATTAATCGATACATATTACTACCATCTTCATTATGGGTGACCTAATGGCCCCAGCTGTGCATGTAATTGACATTATGAAAATTTCAACAATATAAATATTTTTTTTTTTTAATTGGAGACTGGTGGGTGGTTGCTTGACCAAGTTGTTAATTACCATCATTAAGCCATCATCATTAATATTGACCATATCGGTACTGACCACATTGTGGGTAGTTTCGACAATTTTTATATATATATATATCTCTACACATTATGAGAAATTTCATTAAGACATCATTTTGGGTGACCATGTGACCCTACCTGTGCATGTTATACACAGGTAATGAATGCCTGCGATATATTTATATCAAATTGTAGACACGTTAGATGGTTATTTTAACAAGTTTTTGATTATTACCATTAATCGATTCATATTACTACCAATTAGACATCATCTGTGCATATAATATACATTGTGAAAAAATTCAACAATGTATATATATTCCTTATTGAAGGTTGGTGGGTGGTTACTTCACCAAGTATTTAGTTGTCACCATTAGGGCATCATCATAATATACAGTTTAACAGAGCAATATTCAGTTTAGCTCTAACTCTAAATTTTGTGTAGTTTTATTTCTTACATATACATATATATATACATACACACACATATATACATATACATATATATATACATACATACATACATATATATACACACATGTATATACACACATACGTACACACACTCATATGTACATACACACACATACATATATATATATAACATTAGCTATTATTAATGCTGAAAGAGTGCCGGAGTATTCATAAAGTAGATCAGGTCACTATATGGCGGTTGGACATATATATAGCTAGCTCAATGATGAATATATTTACAAGCTTTCAAAGACTATACTGTCTTCATCGTCAAGTAGTGACTGACTACCTGTCTCATGTAAAGTCTGATCTGCTGAGAGCATTTCACACTGTGTATAGTCCTAGCGCCAAAGTGGGTGAAGAAAACAAGTTACAGAGTAATCATGTACAGTAAGCTGCTTGGTATATACTCACCAATAGGCGGTTTTGAGCCTACTAGTCAAGCAACATGATTATATTATCAGTCATGCCATGCGATCCAAGACGAACCACTGACAAAAATAAAATGAATCTTTATTATGTAATAAATAAAACGTCAGAAAACAGATCAGAAAGTCCCACTGTTATACAAGGCGTGAGCTCCGATATGCTATCAGATCCATTTCCCAGCCCCAATATAAAGACTGACTTTCATCTTTTAAATGAGATAAAATATCATTTCACGCACATTTAATTAATTTACGTTGAATTTTTAGTTTTTGTAATAACGGGGGAGGAGGAGCTTTGGTCTTTTTTTGTGAAAGAGGCGAAATTGGGTCCCAAATCATCACTGGATGAAACCCTGCTCCGGAACATTCAAAGAGTCTAGAACCATTTTAGGGAGATTTTCACAAAAGAATTTCACTCAATAATTTCTCATTCTGCTGTTAAAAGAATTTCTTTTTTTTAATCAAATTTTGAAAATGATGTCACTAAAATTGAATAGGGAAAAGGCCGTTCTTTCCATTAATTGCGCAGAAAACTCGCCCTGGAAATTACAAAAAATGTTCTTCTGGGTACATTTTCTGAAATCTTCGTTTAATAAACCCAACATGAAACATGATATACATACAAAAGAAATATATTTGGTTTTATTTTCAGTACAATTATATAAAGGATGTGCGATGTTTACATACGAAAAACTCCTTTGTGTGGCGGTGATGAAGCAGTTTTTTTGTTTGTTTTTTTTTTAATCCAAAACCTGCAAAAACATATTTTGCTTAAAGAATATGTACTGAAATATCAGCCTGGGAACAATTACGATGGCCAGTTGTATAAAATGAGTTTACATTTCATCAAAATGTAATCCCTGGCATATTTTGGTATTTCTGCGGCATTTATTAGGAGAATTTTCTCTTGTAACAAAAATATGTCACCTCAAAACAAAATTATATTTTCGCAAAGATATTTGGAAGATTGCTCATTTGAAAGTATCAAGTCTGATTTTTGTTTGAGGTGTCATATTCTCATGACGAGAAAATCTTCCCTATAAATGCCCAAAAAATACAGCATCAGTCCAGGGAGCATATTTTCATGAATCAAAAATTCAGTTATATTCGGTATAACGACCCATTTAAACCAATAATGGGTCATCTCGAAACCGAAACGTCCGTTCCCATGAACGTTTAGCACTGCGTATGCGTGCCATAGCCTCTACTTCCACAACCCACCAGTCCATTCGAAGGCTCCTCCACGAGTACTTCACTTTCACACTCCATTCGGACCAATAGTGCTCCATCTCGAGGCTAAAACATCCATTCCTATGTACTTTTCCCACAATTCCCGGTCTACGCCAGCGCGCCTTAGTCTCTACCTCCATTCCCAAAATGCCTGAGTTCGCTACTACTCCTAATGATGACGTCACTGATGAAATGGTCATCCCTGAGTCGTCATCCACACCACAAGAGCTTCAAAATGAGACCCTACATGACCTATTTGGACACAATATAGGCCCTCAATCTCTCAAATACGCCCTTGCGCTTCTCCAAAATGCCCACTGGTAGATACCGTGAAAGGTGCGTAATATTGTTGCATGTTCTCTTTAGGTCCACAAGTTGATAGTGAAAGTCTGCTCCGTACACACATGTAACTAATATTACCGTGTTTGACATGGAACATTGGACTTTGCCTCCATTTTTGGCATTTGTGTATGTATTGCAGCAGGCCTTTTTTTTACATATCATCTCGAACCAGAATTTTTCAATGTTAAACATTCCATACTCAAATGAATACGAGAAAGCCAGAACGCACACTATGCAAGCCTCATTTCTATGGTTTTTCATTAGTATGCGTTATTTTGTGTTCCTGTAGGCGTCTTATCTTTGAACAGCTACATGGAGCATGTTTATGGTTTGCATATGCATGTATCTTATTATGGTTCCCTTTCTGTGAACAGCTATAATATGGACAGAGTCAACACTTATATGATTTTTCATCAGTGTGGTTTCTTTCATGTTTCTTTATGTTCCATTTGTGTGAACAGCTATATTATGGACAGAGTGAGCATTTTATGGCTTTGCACCAGTGTGTGTCCTTTCATGTCGCCCAATGTGTCCTTTCTATGAACAGCTATATCGACAGTGAGCATTTTATGGCTTTGCACCAGTATGTATCCTTTCATGTCACCCAAGGTGTCCTTTCTATGAACAGCTATATAGACAGAGTGAGCATTTTATGAATTCGCTCCAGTATGTGTTCATTCATGTCGCCCAAGGTGTCCTTTCTGTGAACAGCTATATGGACAGTGTAAGCATTTATATGGCTTTTCACCAGTATGTGTCCTTTCATGATCCTTCAGGTTCCCTTTACGTGAACAGCTATATGGACAGAGTGAGCATTTATATGGCTTTTCACCAGTATGTGTCCTTTTATGATTCTTTAGGCTCCCTTTACGTGAACAGCTATATGGACAGAGTGAGCATTTATATGGCTTTTCACCAGTATGTGTCCTTTCATGATCCTTCAGGTTCCCTTTATGTGAACAGCTATATGGACAGAGTGAGCATTTATATGGCTTTTCACCAGTATGTGTTCTTTCATGATCCTTCAGGTTCCCTTTATGTGAACAGCTATATGGACAGACTGAGCATTTATATGGCTTTTCACCAGTATGTGTCCTTTCATGATTCTTCAGGCTCCCTTGATGTGAACAGCTGAATGGACAGAGTGAGCATTTATATGGCTTATCACCAGTATGTGTTCTTTCATGATGCTTTAGGCTCCCTTTCTGTGAACAGCTATATGGGCAGAGTGAGCATTTATATGGCTTTTCACCAGTATGTGTCCTTTCATGTTTCCTCAGGTTAACTTTTTGTGAACAGCTATATGGACAGAGTGAACATTTGTATGGCTTTTCACCAGTATGTGTCCTTTCATGTTTCCTTAGGTTTACTTTTTGTGGACAGCTATATGGACAGAGTGAGAATTTGTATGGCTTTTCACCATTATGTGTTCTTTCGTAATCCTCTCGGTTTACTTTACCTGAACAACCTTGTGGACAGAGTGAGCATTTGTATGGTTTTTCACCAGTGTGTGTTATTTCATGATTTCTTATTTCTCCGTTCTGTGAAAAGCTATTTAGACAGAGCGAACATTTGCATGGCTTTTCACAAGTATGAAGTCTGTCAACTGTCGTTCTTCCTGTATTGTCCGTTTCTGGATTCCAAAATCTCAAAGAGTCGTTGGGCAGTTTTGTCATCTCTGCTGTCTTGACTTTTATCATGTACATGGCCACAGGAAAAGGTCTATCAGAGATGAAATCATCGACACGTGTCTGCTCGTCATCAGAACACTTCTTGACAAAAGACTAAATCAAACAGAAAACATAATCAGCCTTATTTATATATAAACACTTCTTTCCACTTCAATACGGTCAGTTATTTACATCTGACGACGATACAGATCACCAATCTCCAATGTACGAGTTGTCACAGCGAAACAGCTCACCAATTACCAGTATACGAGTTGTCAGAGCATTTCCATCATAGCTCTCTAGATTTGTATCTAATACCGCTTATGCCGGTGCTAGGGGCCGTGTGGTCATATCATCCAAGTTGCCACATGAACAGGTACAATAAAAGCGTACCTGAGATACAACACATATCACGAATCGTTAGATTCTTGGTATGTGCTTAAGAATAGGTTAACCAGAAGATTATTCTGTGAAGTCATGTGACGCAGTCAGTATGTCGGCACCTCTTCCCACTACCCTTATATGTGTTGTAATTAAGTATATCTTCGAATATCTGTTTGCAATATCGCACGGAGTTTGTGAATTTAATATAAACTTGTAGCATACTCCACCATGAGTCTTTAGAACCGTATCTAAAAGCGGTGGTTGCATGTGGTTAAAATCTGTTTGCAAAATCACATAGAGTTTGTGAATTTAATATAAACTTGTACCACACTCCACCCTGAGTCTTTAGAACCGTACCCAAAAGCTGTGGTTGCATGTGATTAAAATCTGTTTGCAAAATCACATAGAGTTTGTGAATTTAATATAGACTTGTAGCACACTCCACCGTGAGTCCTTAGAACCGTATCCAAAAGTTGTTGTTGCATGTGATTAAAATCTGTTTGCAAAATCACATAGAGTTTGTGAATTTAATATAAACTTGTAGCACACTCCACCATGAGTCTTTAGAACCGTATCCAAAAGCTGTTGTTGCAAGTGATTGAAATCTGTTTGCAAAATCACAGAGTTTGTGAATTTAATATAAACTTGTAGCACACTCCGCCCTGAGTCGTTAGAACCGTATCCAAAAGCTGTGGTTGCATGTGATTAAAATCTGTTTGCAAAATCACATAGAATTTGTGAATTTATTATACACTTGTAGCACACTCCACCATGAGTCTTTAGAACCGTATCCAAAGCTGTTGTTGCATGTGATTAAAATCTGTTTGCAAAATCACATGGAGTTTGTGAGTTTAATATAAACCTGTAGCATACCCCACCATGAGTCTTTGGAACCGTATCCAAAAGCTGTTGTTGCATGTGATTAAAACCAGATCTCAAAACAAGCTGAGGAGATAGCAGGTTTTCTGCTCTGTTTGAGAGCATACAGCATTTATGCTTCAAATATCTCCTTAAATGTAACTCGGAAAGTGGATATGTGTATGAGGAAAGGGACATTTATCTGGAATTGTTGAGACAAGTTGAGGAGGTTTGGGAAGCAGTGATAGATAGTGTAACACTGGAATGCAAGTCTGCAGTTGTTTATGGAATTTTGGAAGGTGAAGCTTATAAATCAATGGGTGGTATAGATCTCAAGATGTCGCGTTCACAACACAGATGGATACAATATGGGTGAGTGAAATCCAAGACAGCCAATGGCAGTCATATTGGATAACATACTACTTCAATGAAAATCAACACCAATGGCCGTCTACTGATGTGAAACAACTTCTCAAGTTCGAAGTCAATTGGACAAGTTGTTCTCAAGATACCGCGTTCACAAGACAAGACGGGCGGAATCCAAGATGGTCAATGCCATCTTGGATAACATACTGTGAAGCACCTTATTAAGTTTGAAGTCAATTGGACAAATGGATTACATGCTACCTGAATAAAAATCAAAACCAATGGCCGTCTAATTGATGTGAAGCGCCTTCTCAAGTTTGAAGTCAATTTGTTGAGTTGTTTTCAACATATGCAGGATGGACGGAATCCAAGATGGCCAATGACAGCCATCTTGAATTACATACTACCTCAATGAAAATCAATACAAAATCGCATGTCAATGATTTTACATGTTTACGCCCTAGCTGACAGCAGATCAAGGTCAAACGTATGGCCCGTTTCACTGTGCGAGGAGAGTACAAGTGTACGGTATATGCAAAAGTCATCTCCTAGTATATTTTATCTTGATTCATCGAATCAATATTTTATTCTCTAGAAACCGTGATGATATTCTGTTAAGATTATTAGAATTTAGATATATCGATCAATTCCAGCTGATATTTTTCTCTTCACGAGGTCAACTTATCGTTCCCACGTAGTTGTGACCTAAGCTTGATGTTTTAGACATACATTGGTCAGTACTCAGAACATGGAAATAAGAGTGTTGATGCCAGATCTGCATAAGTGACAAGTAGAATGGGGAGCGACTTTTGTACATGTAGATCTGGTTTTAATCTAATCAACGACTGTGTTTCACGGCTTACCGGTAATTGTTCACATAGGCCATGCTCAACACCACCTTGTTGTTCTCCCACCGCACATTGGGCTGTTGGTTCTGTCTTCACTATTACATTTCTCTCTTCCATGGATTCATTTGCAGAATGCAGGTACGTTATCCCATCATCTTGCACCACTGATCCTGTCGCTTGATCAAGAGGTTCCAGTTTTACTGATAAGTCTTCCATTTTCCTCTCAATTATGACAGACAATTTAGTCCTACTGAAATAAAATACACAACAATCATCTTTTAGTAGTGGCTAAAAGGAGAAATATTCGATAATTCAGTTTAAACGTCACGTCTCAACTACTAGATTATTTTACCTAAGAATAATGTCATCGAAAACTTTGAAGCTACAAAAGGGATAAGGTGAAAAATAATTCATAATAAAAAAAAATAATAACAATAATTAAAAAATATTTTTTTCTTCCGCGGTCCCCCAATTTTTTCGTCTTCTTTAATCACACCAATTCTTTGTCAATTTATCCTTCTTTCTTTTTCTGTGCTGTCACAAGGCGAACATTTTTTTTTCTTTCACAATATTTTTTTTTTTTTTTTTTAAATCAACCAATAAAATGTAGCCATATGAAAATATCATTGACCACCCCAGCCACCTCGCTGGGGGTCTAATAATACCCAGCCACCAGTCAGATTTCTGGACCTGATTCGGGGCCTTCACGCACTCGCCGGAAGTGACATTATATATACCGTAGTAAAATAGATGTTTGCCGAACATTTTTATTGCTTTTCAAGTCTTCATAATACCTTTGTTGACCTAGCATTAGAAAGAATTATCTGGAGATTATTTTCCCTGTTTATTTGGACAGAGCATATGAAAAGTAGTTCGCTGATATGCGACACTGAAGGAGTTGCTCGGCCAGAATCAAACTGAACCGTGCGTAAGTGGGTTTTCCCCTTTGTTTTTCTTCAGGGTTTCCGGAACAAGGGACCAATTAGTGTGAGAACAGCGTTTCAAAATCCTTTTTACTGTCAAAATTGTTTTTACTTCATTTTATAAATTAAATTATATTCATATTATCAATTAGTAAATTTGTATTGATAACAAAACCAGGAACAGAAATTACTGAGAAAAAAATACGTACATGTATATTCCTGGTCATTTTTCATTTTGATTATAGAAATATATGTATTTAAAATCAATGATCAATGATTTCAAAATTAAACATTATTTCCATTTACATTAAGTTATTACATGAGAAACATTCATTTGTTTGAAAAAAAGGATAGTTTTTGTGCAAACTATGCTTTTAAAATTTAATTCGACACTTATGACCTACCGACATAACCAATCTTCCTATAAACTTACCCGCGATCCTTATTCCGGATTTTCGGAATCTTCTGAAGTCCATCTTCAAATCCGAGTTTTTAATTGGCTTCAATAATCCGTTTTACGGCCGATTCAGCTGAAAATGTCTTCATTTTCAATAGTTTTTTTTTCAGCGAATACTTTTACGGAAAACGGTAGAAGGTACATGCATATATTTTGTATCATTCTATTCGTAAAAAAGTAGAGCATTCCGGAAACCTAAACGTATTTTATTTCAGTCAGTTCACGCAATAATTTTCAGGACAGGAAAAACCGCATGTCGGTCGGTCCAGAACAAATTTCAGCGAAGTCGACACGATTTTTTTCAGTAGACCACTATCTCAAAGATTAAGAAAAGAAATGTCATCAAGCTATATATTGTTGAAAAGAGAATCACTTCAGCTACTCCGGAAAGTTTCGATTGTTAGAATCGAACCAGTATTGAGCGAGCTATCAACAAATAACCTACCGAGTTTCCAATTTTTCAGTCGAATTCAACAAATTTCAGTCGATTATCTGATCCCTTATTTGTTTGTTTGTATGCGAACTCTTTGAATAATTGAATAAATTACGGGCCATAACAACAAAAATTAATCAATACAACGTAAATTAGACTTCCCCCAGCCGATGTTTTCGGGCAAGCTAATGCTAATTCTCTTAGTTAACACTCTGAAATATGCGTTGGAAGGAAAGTGATATCTGCCTCAATCTAGACTTCACAAACCTTGTTCTTGTTGTTGTTGTTGTTCTTTACCTGTAAATCCACCGAGGTGTATCAGTCCCTGGTGCTGTATAAAGAAAATCACGAGGCGCTATATTCCCGAATGCTGTTTGTTCTCTTAAACTTGAGACATTTGGCGGTTGGCGGTGTTCAACCCCTCAATACGTATTCCGATAATACCTTTGACCGAATTTCGAATAATCTGCACAAATTTGATTGTACTCGCCGCAACGGATATAGCCGCGCGCTAAGCAGTAGCTGAAGCGAAAATTAAACCCTATAGCTGGAGTGGACACGGAGGCCAAAGATATTAGTTGTATTGGACCTTACCTTTCGTCATCCATCCGGGTTGTTGTAAATCCACTCTTAACTTGAGGGGGAGGGGGCAGATCCGCCCCTCAATATGAGCACAAAGACCACTTTTCCCCCAAATAATTGTAACTGACGTGCCTTGAGATGGGTCAGATATGTGTAGAGAATCGTCTGAAATTCCAAAAATTTTCGCGGGAGTACCTCCGTCCCCCCATCACATCTTCGGAAGCTCCAAGTATTGGCCGTGTTTACATTTGAAACACTGGAATATGTAATCATGTCTCAATTTCTGCTTGAAGTTCGTTTTGTCAATAGTTCGTGTTCATAAATGATATTATATGATTTTATTGTACAAATACGCCCAAATTGGGCCGGGGTACAATACAATAGACCAACAGAAGAACGATTAACATATATATACTATGACTGCGATATTATATTGTTAGTGGGGGCCACGTTTATACGTGTTCTTCACCTGTGTGACCTTCCTGACGTTTGTCAAAGTGAAATAAATAAATAAGATTCTGCATTTGCTGTAGCAGCTAATGCTATGATAGGTAACAGATTATGAAATAGTTAGATTATATTAAGTGTTTTCTTCGTAGTTAAGAGTGGGCGGGGCGAGCGCAGCGAGCGAACTGAATTTAGAGCATGACCTACATTTCCGACCAATGAGAGAGATGGAAATCATCTATTAAGAATAGCTCAGAATAGCTTTATGCCGTTAAGAATGGGAGGGTTGAGTTGTCAAAAGAAAACTTCCAGTGGACGTGTCCTGATTTCATACTGCAATTACATGTAGATAAAAAAATCACATGTTGCATCACGATAATCAAAACGCACAAATTATGCAAACTGGATTATAAAAATATACTGTCAATCAGAACGACCATCCAGCAAATCGGTACAAGTACATTCAGTCAATCACAGAAAAAAATCAAAACGCAAATTTGCAGAGATGAAAATGTAAAGTCAATCACGCTACGGGCCTATTCGTCATATAAGGAAAACACAATAGGTGACTACATGTAGGGAACCTTGTTAAACCTGGAAGAGCTCTACCCGACAAGCTGTATTGCACACGGTGTTCCCCGTTTGAAGATCGAACTACTACCGGATTGAATCAGCCCGTACCGGTAATCAAATTGATGAGTAGTTCAGTCACTACGGCACTATATCGTCCAGCACTGACAGTATCGAAATTCCATACCGTCAATTTTCACACAATGATTCAAATAAATCCCGGAAGTGTATTCCTCCTACATAATCACATCGCCAGATTGAAAATTAAATGAAACAAGTTCTGTCAGTTTAGAGACATTTTCGAGATTCACATGCCGAGGGAAATTTTGTTTTTACCTTTCACGATGACAATTTTCACACTTCCGGGGATCTGTATGGTCGGGGGTGTTTATAAAACGAAGACCGACGACCTAAGACCCAAAAACGAAGATGTTTCCCCAAAAGAGCCCCTCGAGTGCATCTTCCATCCTCGGTCTTCGTTTTATCAATGGCCCCATCTCAAATACATGGGCGTTTATAAAACATAGACCCTGGCATTTTTCGGCCGGGTTGTGAGGGCCCAGTGATGAGGGGATGCAGTAATCAAGGTCCGCCGGAAAATTTGGTCCGCTTTTTACAACCTGTAACCATCTCGGTCATCTATACGCGGTAAGACTGACCCTGGGATCGTGTGTATCCATTTACAGCTTACTTTCGGCAAGTGCGAGAGGGAATCTCCAGAAATCAATACCACGTGACTTCGTCAGCCAATCAGCTAAAGTCTACCGACGTAACCCCAACGTAACTCGCCATTTTCGAATCATGTGATGCCCTACTTGTTGAAAATTACAGATCTATCACACCTCTTGGGTGATACGAAAGTTATTTATACCTATATATTTTGTAAGCCTAGCCTATATCTGTTTCCCAAGTGGTTTGAAACCCTGTAATTTATCAGATTTCTCTAGTCTGTTCTCTGCCGGATGAAGGCCGAACAGAATCCCGTAATATACCGGATATCGCTCCGCAATAATGGAGACTCACGATTCGCAAGCCATCTTATGGATGGCGAAGTGTACGCAAATTTATGCGCTTTTTATACCCAGAGCGGACGATAATTCCCGATCGATTATAACTCGATAATAACGTCCGCCCTGGGTTAAAGCATGGTCGAACGTCCTCGGGGTTGTCATTGCTGCATGCAGGGTCTTCCATCTTCGGTCTTCGTTTTATCAATGGCCCTATCAAAATACATGGGCGTTTATAAAACGAAGACCCTGGCATTTTTCTGCCGGGGTAGGGCTGTGAGGGCACAGGAGTCAGGGGATGCAGTAATCAAGGTCCGCCGGGAAATTTGGTCCGCTTTTTATACCCAGAGCGGACGATAATTCCCGATCGATTATAACTCGACAATAACGTCCGCCCTGGGTTAAAGCATGGTCGAACGTCCTCGGGGATGTCATTGCTGCATGCATGGTCTTCCATCTTCGGTCTTCGTTTTATCAATGGACCTATCAAAATACATGGGCGTTTATAAAACGAAGACCCTGGCATTTTTCGGCCGGGGTAGGGCGGTGAGGGCCCAGGGGTGAGGGGATGCAGTAATCAAGGTCCGCCGGGAAATTTGGTCCGTTTTTTATACCCAGAGCGGACGATAATTCCCGATCGATTATAACTCTATAATAACGTCCGCCCTGGATTAAAGCATGGTCGAACGTCCTCGGGGTTGTCATTGCTGCATGCAGGGTCTTCCATCTTCGGTCTTCGTTTTATCAATGGCCCTATCAAAATACTTGGGGGTTTATAAAACGGAGACCCTGAGTAGAAGGGAAAGTGCATTTAAGTTCATATTCGCCTCACTGTGTATGCACAGAAAAAATGGGGCTGTCATGGGGCGGTGTGCGCAGGAGTGTTGTGCGTAGGTATGACATCACTTCCGGTCTGGCACTTCCTCCGCGGTAATGCGGTCTGGCGGTGATGTGGGTTGCCTCCGCGGACCGAGAGTAGTCCCAAAACCGTGGGTTTTCGTGAGAATGTTTGGCAATCTGTAGGGACCGCTGGTGGACCGATTGGGTCGAGTAAGGTATCAAAATGAAGCATACGTGAGGGAGTATCCAACGGGCTGAACGTGACATGGAACTGACGTCATTCTGCGCATGCGCAATAGAGAAAGTGTATGGAAATAGATGTTTTGCGGTCGAAGTGGGCCCCTAGTGGGTTAATTGTGTCGAGTGAGGTATCAATGTGAAGCATACGTGAGGGAGCATCCATCTGGTCTAGTGTATCGTTCGTTGTTAACATTCTGCGCATGCGCAGACAGGAAATTGTGGGAAAAGGGTACGGAAATTGACGTTTTGGGGTCTAGGTGGGCCACTAGTGGGCCGATTGGATCGAGTGAAGTATCAGTGTGAAGCAATCGTGAGGAAGCCTCCACATGGGCTAGTGTGTCGTTCGTGTTCAACGTTCTGCGCATGCGCAAACAGGGAATTGTGGGAAAAGGGTACGGAAATAGACGGTTTGGGGTCTAGGTGAGCCGCTAATGGTGCGATGGTGTCGTCTGAAGTCTTATTTTTAAGCCCTTGTGAGCAACATTCTGCGCATGTGCAGACAGGGAATTGTGAGAAAAGGGTATGGAAAGAAACGTTTTGGGGTCGAAGTGGGCCACTAGTGGTCTGATGGGGTCGAGTGAGGTATCAATGTGAAGCATATGTGAAGGAGCATCCGATGGGGTGGATGTGACGTAACACTGACGTCATTCTGCACATGCGCAGTAGACAAAGTCGATGGAAATAGACATTTTGGCGCCGACATGGTTCACTATGGGTCCAATGGAGTCGTATGAGGTCTTATTTTGAAGCTTTCGTGAAGCAGCACCCGACTGTACTCATGGTTCGTCCGTGTTCAATAGTCTGCGCATGCGCAGGCTGGTCGTAGTATAGAGAGCAGGCATGTTGGGGGTGCGTGGGAGTGTATTTGGCGTACTAATCCCCATATTTGTCTATGGTTGTGGTTTGGTGGTGTGGAATGTTCCCACAGACGTCACTTCCTGTTTCAATAAAACTACCTCCGAGCCCAGAAGAGTTCCAATTTTTTCCTAGCCGTGGGGTCCGGATTTTCATCCTCCAAGATTTCCCCGGACCGGCCCGCCCCGGACGCTGCGCGCGCGAGCTATGCGGCCGCACACGCGCGCGGATTACCCGGCCGAGTGCGCGGTTGGATTCCGGGTCAAAAGGTCAAAGGTCGCATTCAGGTCAAAAGGTCCCCCTTCCGGTTGGGTTCGGCCATCTCCGGGCCAATAGATAGCCTTTATCCGCCTTCCCGAAGCACCCATGGAATGCACAAGATCCCCCACAATATCGCTAGCACTATGCCCATGTGAAATGGCCATTGGGGAACCCTCATTTTTACCCAGAACCGTATTGGCACTAAAAAATACGTGAAATCATGGAACTTATTGTAATAAACTTAATCTTTGAGCGTCCACTCCACTCGCCCCACCTCGAAACTCACTTCACTCCACTCACTTGTAAATCCTCGTCAAAACGCTGGAGTGTCCGCTCTTAACCTAGACCAAAACATGTGCTTGGTCTGTGGGCTGATTTCATTGGCTCTCTATTTTACTGCAGTGCTCTTGCATTGTTTTCTGGACATTGATGGGCTACATTTGGTCCCATCCTACGCCACTGATTGGCTACTTTCTCCACGGTGTTCGAGGCCAGTTTGACCGAATCACCACATGTCTGGTATAGCCTTCATCCATTATGCTCATATAGAAAACACACAAGACGGTTGTTTTGGTGAGATCTCAGTTTTTTTATTCAGTAACAACAACAACTTGAGAACAACCACGTGAAAGCTGAAGCCCAGAACAGGTGGCTTGTACATTAAATGCGATGGAACTTGAGCCCAAAACAGGTAGCTTTTCGTGAAAGAACTTAAGCCTAGCACAGGGGGCTTGTACATTGAAAGAACTTAAGCCCAGAACGGGGCTTGTACATTGAAATGATGGGTGGCCCAGTCATACACGAGTACATCGCGGTCCTCGGCCTTGGGGTATTCGTCAAGCATCTGTACGATGGTAGATAAGGTTCTGCCCCGGCATCGATGGTACAGGTAAAACAAACAATATTGTCCGCACACGCTACTGGTCAGGCTTTGCAACGTTTGATTGTTCCAACACCACGTCTCTGTGCCTTGATCCATGAAGTTTGTAAAATCGGGATGGAGGGTGGCAGGCCGTACAGGTCAAAGTATTCGCCCTGCTGTTCTGTCAAGTACACGCCCACGCAATGGCCGATCCAGCGTGTCCGTGTTGAGAAGGTAAGCAGGATACAAGGGTCTAATGGCAACACATCTCGGGCGAACACCCCTTGAAAGACCATACGTTTCCCTGGGTCATTCTCCAGCACGGTGGTTATCTGGTCTGTATCCATCTTAGGTGGCAAAGTCACACAGGACGTTGCGCGCCTTGTCCACTTGATTGATGTTGTCAAATTCGGCGTACATGTAACAGATCACATTGACTTTGCTTCGGAGGGCTCGTGCAAAGTGGATTTCCTACCGTAAATTGCCTTGCATGGCGAGGGACGGATGGTGGTCGTTCTGTAAGGTGGGGGTCAGATCGAAACAGAACAACGTGTATCCGTTCGAGTAGTCCTCCCGACTGATCAAATTCCCTTCGTCCTGGTTGATTTGACCGGTGGCTGTAAACAGGCTCTGATATGCAATAATGAAATTCGCGTGCCCAAAGTTCGGTGTTAAGGCCGTGGCTGGGACCTGTTGTCCGTCCACATGCAGGGCCACAAAATTGATGCCGAAATGTTTAATGTCAAACGGGTTCTCTGGGTACGCTCCGCTGAAACTGGTATTTTCCACACAGGCCAGTATCAATCGCTTGGGTAGTTCCCCCGGGAACAAGTTTTCTTTGTTGGCGCTCATTTTTCCATCAGACACAGAGACCACTTTGGTTTGCACACGTCGGATAGGGTACTGGGCTGGTTTTGTTTCCAAGGCTTTGAGGTGTCCCAATTGAACGGCTGGATTCGGTTTCACTTTTCGGACATACAGGACTGCGTGCTGGATGACAATCTTATAGTCAGCTGCATGCCCGTCTACGTTAGTGACCTTCAAGGCGAAGGTCGGAGGCGCCCGTATCAGTCGAATTTTGATGGGGATTTTGTTCAAGAGGTACCGATCTTGCATGAAAATGTCTGCGTGCAGTTGACCCATGAGATCCACCGAGACGCAGTTCGCGGTGAAAGCCTTCCGTTTGTTATATTCCGCATTGTCATTCTGCACAATGTAGATGATGCTGAGTCGTCGATGATGGCTGCCTTTGGTAAAGAGTTGGGTGACCGCGCATCCGTCGCCGCCATGAGATCATCCAGAACCACCAAGGTGTCGGGTTCCAAATCAGCCAGGTTGGGTAGGCCTTCCACGAACGTGCTGTGGGGCATTGCTGCACACGCTGCCTGCCATTCTCAGTAACACCACACGACTCGGCCAATGGGTGGGGTGATCATGCTCTCGGCGTGTTGAAGGAGCTTCCTGACGAGGTGCGTTTTGCTGGAGCCCGTCGGTCCTGCGATGACGCAAGTGAAGGGATGCTGCCACCGAGGGTCCATGGTTGGAGCTGTATGCGCTGTCGTGGTAACACGCTCTGGTAAATTTGGTACGAGTGAACTGGAGTGGTGGTGGGTACGTTAACGTCGGTCGTCGTTGTCTGTTCACTGTTAGTGATGAAATCCGATGGGCGTGGAGCTCGGTGTGGAGATCGGTGTGGAGCTCGATGTGGCTTGTACACGTGGTGTGGTGTTGATGATGACTGGGCTCTTTTCGATCACGGTTGACTGGCGTGGAGAAGTTCTGTAGACTGGTTTGACTGCCACTCACAGCTGGAGTTCTCAGTTGGTTAAGTAGAGTGCTGACATAGGCAACGGCGTAAAACACACCTCCGTACAACACACTCAGCAGGGTTAGCAATATCACCACGAAGCCCACTTGCACTTTGCGCGTTTTGGGGGACGGTGTGTTCGGAGGCAGCTGCTGTTTGCTCATAGCACCGTTGTCGAACGTGGAATGAAAGATGACGGCAGTGGATGGCCGCGACCCAGGAATTGAAAGAACTGGGCCAGCCTAGCCATTTGACGAAATAATGAATTTCCAGATTAAACGGCGTCTACCCCGACAGCAGCGAGTCTATGGACTGGAAGACCTTCAAGGGAAACCGTTGCTAGGGTCGTTTTACGAGACGGAGTTACAGCCCTTCGTAAAAACAAAGGAAGACTACTACACGGTGGAGCAGATTTTGAAAACGGAGCGTCCTGTTGAATCTTTCCACCACGGAAGCCTTCGTCTCGGCTTCAGAAACTGTTGGAACGGACGGTTGAGAAATTCCGTGCCTTGGTCAGTTTGCATATATGTAATATATACAAACTTGGTTATGCTGATTGTAAGTTCTTTTACTGTGATAAATGTATATTTGTTTAAAAGCTGTTCCGAACAGTTATCCATGTATTTTTCCCCATATATCACAGAGAGTGGTTTGGGTGTAAATTAAATTATTATTATTCCCATCCAAATGTCTGTTTTTTCCACTGCATTCGCAGAGTATAATACTGGGAATTTCATTTGAATTTTCTTACTTGATATGTAATAGGTAAAGCCAGAAGAGAAGGCAGATTTTGTATCTGCGTTCGCGTCTAGGCTTTGCCTATTTCATATTAGGAAGATTGGTTATGTCGGTAGGTCATAAGTGTCGAACTAAATTTAAAAGCATAGTTTGCACAAAAAATATCCTAGTTTTCAAATAAAGGAATGTTTGTCATGTAACAAGTTAGTGTTAATGGAAATAGTATTTATATGACGAATATGAGTATATGACGAAAGGCTAGGTCCAAAACAAATAATATCTTTGGCATCCGTGTCCACTTCAGTTTTTGGGTTTACTTTTCGTTTCGGCTACTGTTTAGCGCGCGGCTATATCCGTTGCGGCGAGTACTATCAATTTTTTGCAGATTGTTCGAAATTCGGTCAAAGGTATTATTTGAATACGTATTGCGGGGTTAAACACCGCCAACCGCCAAACGTCTCAAGTTTAAGAGAACAAACAGCATTTGGGAATATAGCGCCTCGTGATTTTTTTTTCAAACAGCACCAGGGACTAATACACATTGGTGGATTTACGCTTTACAGGTAAAGAACAACAACAACTACAACAACAAGGTTTGTGAAGTCTATGTTGAGGCAGACCTCACTTTTCTCCTAACGCATGTTTCAGAGTGTTAACTAAGAGAATTAGCATTAGCTTGCCCGAAAACATCGACTGGGGAAGTCTAATTACTTTGTACCGATTAATTGTTGTTATGGCCCGTAATTAAATTAAATTCAATTCAATGGTTTGTTGTATAGAACACCTCCAAAGGGTCACATACAAACAAACAAATAAGTAGACCCAGGTGCCTCTGTTCACTCTGCTGATGCCGAGATGTCATCTCGGCATCAGCAGAGTGAACAGGCACCTGTGTCTACAAATAAGGGACATAATCCATAACTGAACAAAGATACCCATATGTACATGTATTTTTAATAGTTTAATAATGCTTAATATAATTTCTTTGATAGGGATTTAGAAGTTGGCGTATATAACACACTGCCACTCTATGAACAACCCCTCCATTGCTGCAGGAGCCGACGCCCCGCCAGAGACACCTCAACTCCCCCAAAAGTACTAATCATTAGCTCTGAAAAGTTGGAAGTATCTCCAACGACACGTCAGCCCCACACCAACAAAGAAGTTGCCACCCACAGAATAGCATTGTCTAAGTAATGAATAATATGATGAATTTAAACCCAGATATTATATATGGTAAATATTGCTAAGACTCAGTATGATAAGATTTACGTGAGAAAGTTTACCACTTTCTTGTAGACTATACCTTATTAAAATAAATACAAGAAATACAAGAAAAACACGAGCTATGCAGCTTCACGGTATGCGAAATGTCAATTAAAAATGCCCTGTAACCCCTGACCACGTGGCATTGTAAGGGCATACTAGTAGCCAAAAACGTGGTTAACTGTTCAATAAATGCCCAGTGGTTCGTCCAGGGCTTAACAAAAAAAAAAAAAAAAAAATGTACATGTATTTCTGATAATTATTCAGAAAATCAGAAAATACCTACTCAAAAATCGTAATGATATTGTATGCTCACGTCGAATCGACACATCTAACAGTAAACTAAACTGAAGAATGGTAAGGTCTCCTGTAATTTGTCCTGGGCCATTTGTCCTGTATACTTGCGAAGTTTCCTGTGTGTGCCGCCAATAAGATCGGGCAGATGTTCAGGTTCGCCGGGCAAAACTTTCCAAAGCTATGGACAAATTATGAAAACAACTTCATATGGCTAAGCTGTTCATAGGGAAGATCATGTGTCATGAAAACACACTGTTAGCTTTAATATGAAATAAATAAAATTTGAAGTAAGCCGAACATACCGTATACTTTACGATAGACCCATTTTAAATTTGATTTATTACATATCATGTTTTAGTGTGGTATGATATGATATGCGATATTTATCGTATTGGATACATGGTAGTCGTGCCCACAATACAAACAAACAAATAGAACAAACATGAGAGCCAGTGAGGGACACTTGCTCACATTTATAACAAGAAGACTAAAGCTGTAAAGCATACTTTATCTTGCAATAGCAATTAATGAGACAATCGAAGGATACTTTCACTTACGTTAAACAATTCAATTCAAATTTAATTCAATTCAAATGTTTATTGCTCGATTTTGCATTTACAAAATATGGCATTAACAAAACTATACGATAACAGACAAACATAAAACTGGCGAAATATTACAATGTACACACAACTACAATAAACAATATGATAGGACAGAAGAATATACTTTCACTTTCATTAACAATATGAGAGGACTGAAGAATTAATACTATAAGTTATTCCAGTCGATGCATCGGAATTCAGGGTGGTATTGAAAAGCTTTTTCCCTGTGAATATATATAATCAGCGAGGCAAAAGTAATAAAATCATAATCAAGGACTTAGGTTGGATAACATTGCCACTGCATACTCTCTCGGTCCACAGGTGTTGTCTGTCCGTGTCACACAAGAACTGTTCAATCGATATGTCAACTTGTCAAGTGTGACTTTGGAACAGCCTTGTACATTATGCAAGTCAGGGTAATTAATTAACCAATCAAAATAATACAATTTTCTCTATAATTTCACTTGCATTTACAATAAGGGAGGACCGACAGATACTTTCAATTGCAACAATATGAGAGGGCTGAAAGATACTTTCACTTACATTCATAGCACAGGAATAAGCAGGATAACAAGAGAGGACTGGAGAATATAGGCTGCTTTTACTTTTGAGAGAGCCTGATGGATTGTTGTACGGACGCAATATCATAATTTGACTGATGGATGAACTTTTTTTTCAGACCATGTACCTTCATGTCATCAAAAAATGGTGTTCTTCAACAAATCTTTCATACGAATGTTTTTTTTTTTAAATAATCCATGTGTCCAAAGTAAATTCTGGTAACCTAAATGATATCAATAATCTCTTCTCTGTACCCATCCTCTCTGAAACCAGGGGTACACATGTAAGTTCCCTGCCATTGAAAGCATTGTGACCAGAGCGATATGGTGCCATAGCAGTGACATCTTCACCATAGCGGTAGCATATGGACCATCGATGGTTGTGTGTCTGCTATAGTACAGCTTTGGTACTGTTACGGTAAACATGTAGTCAACACTATGGTACCATACCGCTCTGGATACAATGTTTTCTCTGGTGGGGAAATTTTAGAAAGGAGAAAGAAAATCTGAAAAATCTGGAGTACTTTCTGCAAATCTTTGATAGAAAAATTAAATTTACTGATGATAATCTCTTTAGTGTGAATTTATCTGATTAAATTCACATTTTATGAAGTCAATCCTTTTCATCCAGCAGTGGTCCAGCAAAGGTTTGAATCACTTTGAAGATCTTTAAATGAACAACTAGAGTTATGTAACTTTAACAAAGTAAAATTAAATTATGTTTAAAAGGCACATTTTTGGATTATTTAAGATTACTTAGAAACATCCTGAATGAATGGAAGACTAAACAATTATAACAGAGAACCGCCCTCTCCCATATATCCTCCTGCGCTGTGTTCCTTGATGAAATGTTCCAAAGGTTGTAGAGGTCTTCAGGATGGTTTCCACCGGGCTGGTCCCAATCTCTGAACAACAATGAGAGCGAAGTTTGTCCAGAGTAGACATTAGGTGAAAATGTAGCTATATGATGGTCAACTCTTGTACCCAACACAAGACACCGCTCCATGGAATTTGCAATTTAAAATTCTGTGCAGATTTCTCCCCAGTAATAGTTTATTAAATGAAAATAACATGGTGTCCGTTATGTTCTCTCTGTAAAACTGAAACAGAAAGGCTCGAATTTGTGTATTGTGACACCCAATCAGTTTGGCAATCAACAGAAATATATTTCGCACAACATACAGAGAACTTTATTATTCTTAATGAAATGACCATTGTTTTTGGACCCCTACGAGGTTTAAAGTTGTTAGCAGTTGAGCCAGGTCAATTTTTGCTAAAGCCTTACTTGATGGGGGAAATTGCGTGGTAACGTAGCCCAAATATCCAACAAGAGCTTTTCTGTGTAGGCTATATCTTACGTTGTGCACTGTACCACTATGCGATGCGATGCAATAGAAAACACGATATTCATGAAAATAGACACAGGAATTATTCATGGACAATGGCATGCTACTGAATGGTGGATCTGATGCTTAGTATTCAGCTAGTATGTATATACTACGTACAGCCTCTGCACATCTACACTATCCAATGGTTCCATATGGTCAGTCGTATTTATATACTCAGAACACAGGGAAAAACAATTTGGACGATAGCGAGATATTGGCTGTCGAATCTGACGCTTATATGGTAACATCATGTAGGTACTGCCGCGTAGTATATGTGTACCAAGTTTGGTCACCCTACTGAATCGACACGTATGATTATAGGTGAATGCACCAGTCCATTTGTCATGCGACCATGAACTGTAGGTTAGATCACTTCACATTGAAGCCGCATAACAGCTGCAATGTTATAATGAGGCAACATATGATTATATATCAGATATGTCGACAGTCCATGGTAGCTACCATTTGTCTTGGCAACAGTGATCATTGGATCAGACGAATGTGCTCTCTGTACATCATTCACAAGTTCATGTTGACCTACCATGGACTGTCGATCGGTCCGATAATGATACCATGGACTGCCGTAATATCAGACAGACAGAGAATAAACTATTAATGGTTCATATTCCTCTTAAACACACACAAGTGGAAGGAAATCGAGAGATGAATGAGTCGGTGATACATGAGGCAGTTAGTAAGTTCCCACGTGTTCATTTTGTGCTCATTTCCTCACACTATAATTCGATGCTAATAACTACCATGGACTGTCTACCAACACCTAAAAACACCTCTCGCCGCAAAAATGTTGTTAACTTGAAATAGTAATAACCCTACATTTGGTAACAATATAGTACGATATCTCTCCTTCAAAAAATGACTGGACCCCAGTAACCATACCTGTCATCGATATGCTGAAATCGTTCATTTTCCGCTATGGTCACTGTCGTCTGGTCAGACACACGCCCACGCTTGATAACGAAAGCACCGAAAAACCTACCATTGACTGTGATTTGACACGTGACCGGCGGTTTTCACCTATAATCATACTTGTTGATTCAGTAGGGTGTTGATGACTCAGTCGTATTTATATACTCATAACATAGGGGAAAACAATTTGGACAATGTCTAGCCACTGAAAGGGTGAGTGAGTGAATAGGGTTTAACGTCGCTTTCAACATTTTTTCAGCTATATCACGACGTGGAAGGGAAGGGAGGGGAGGGGCAGGGGAACGTACTTGTAACAGAGCAGATCTAATGCTGCCATTTTATAGTGCTGTCCCACTGAAATATCATGCCGTAGGCATACATGACACCCCACTCAGTCACATTATACTGACACCGAGCGAACCAGTCGTTGTTCTATCCTCTTAATGCTGAGCGTAGCCGCTGAATGCCGAATGTGACGCTCATATGGCACCATCATATATGTGTACCAAGCTTGATGGCCTAAAACCACTCGCAATGGCAGAATATAGGGAAAACAATTTGGACGACGGTTAGCTACTGGCTGTCGAATCTGACGCTCATATGGTAACTTATGTACATGTAGGTATTATCTCGTACCATTTGTGGCTCAGTCGTAATTATATGCTTAGAACATATGGGAAAACAATTTGGACGATGGCTAGCTACTGATTGTCGAATCTGACGCTTGCAGTGCACCATCCTGTAGGTGTAGTATATGTGTACCTAGTTTGGTGGCTCTACACCACTTGCAAGGGTGTCAACATCCTCGCTAAAACCAGGGGTATCTCTATACTAGATATAGCCCCTGGTACGCTTGGGCGATCAACGACAACACAGCGGTAGATGTCAGCCAATCAGCAAAAGCAACATCCTGCACATATTGACCAATCAGATCACTTAAGTACCGCGACCATGGCGATCGTGACAACAGATTCGAAAACACCATAGCTTGTGATACCCAGTGGTAGATGAACATGAACTCTTTTAACAACCATGAACATTAATAAATATAAAGGAATCATAATTTAAAACAAAATCTATTTGAAGAGAAAATCAACCCATCCATCTACCATCAAACGTCCAGCAAGCCCGGCAAATGTAGGTAACACTGAAACTTCAACGGCGGTCCGCGATGTCATTGTATCCGACCTCACCTTCCCAATGAAGAATTTGAATTGGATTGAAACGCACGAATTTCTATAAAATTTCACTGGTCTATCCATTAATATTTTATTATTATGCGTGCTCGGATTAAATATTTTACATTCGGTATCAGCGAATAGTTTAGCAGCGAAAGTAAAACTCAAACGTATTTTACCATCAGCACAGTTTTTCCAGGTCACGTCACTGGAATGTGGGCGGAACGCGGTTTGCTATGCAAGTTGGTCAAAGGTTCGCCTTTGGCTCACAAATAGAAACCTTGACGTGGTGAAGGTGGGGTGTCAACGGACGCTATCTGTGAGAGACATAAATACGGACATTTCAGGCTAGCTACTAAATGTCGAATCTAACGCTTATATGATACGATCCTGTAGGCATAGTCTCGTATTATATGTGTACCAAGTTTGGCGGTTACCACTTACAAGCGAGAGAAAAACAATTTGGACGATGGCTAGCTACTGATTGTCGAATCTGACGCTTGCAGGGCACCATCCTGTAGGTGTAGTAGATATGTACCAAGTTTGGTGGCTCAAGCACTTTCTCTGTCAGAGATAGCGTCCGCTGACACAGAGACAGACAGACATACGGACGGGCATTTCATGCCGGTTCTTTTAATAGTATAGACAACTTATTATGCCGATTGTAAATAAAAAGATATAAATATAAAAATATATATAAACAAAAAGAGTGCTTCAGTGTTTCGTTTAGTAGCTCTGAGAATATATTACGATATTTCAATCCAACACTGAAGTATTAAACAGTGTCACGATGGTCGCACATAATTTCTTCCTCTAAAGAGCTGTAATCGTCAAAAGATTATGTGGCTATATTTCATTGGCTGATTAACGCGGAGTCCAGGTTGTTAGCGTGCGGTCTATGATATTTTTTATACGGCTACATTTTATTGGTTGATTTAAAAAAGAAAGAAAAATATTGTGAAAGAAAAAAACAAAATGTTCGCCTTGTGACAGCACGGAAAAAGAAAGAAGAAGAAATTGACAAAGAATTGTTTTGATTAAAGAAGACGAAAAAATTGGGGGACTGCTGAAGAAAAAGGATTTTTTAATTATTATTATTATTATTTTTTTTTTTTTTACTATGAATTATTTTTCACCATATCCCTTTTGTGGCTTCATAGTTTTCGATGATATTAGTGTTAGGTAAAATAATCTAGTAGTTGATATGTGACGTTTAAACTGAATTACCGAATATTTCTCCTTTAAGCCACTAATAAAAGATGATTGTTGTGTTTTTATTTCAGTGGGACTAAATTACCTGTCATAATTGAGAGGACAATGGAAGATTTATCAGTAAGATCTTTGGTGCAAGATGATGGGATAACTTTCGGGCATTCTGCAAATGAATCTATGGAAGCGGGAGATGTAACAGTGAAGACAGAACCAACAGCCCAGTATGAGGTGGGAGAACAAGAAGGTGGTGTTCAGCATTATCCATGTGAACAATTACCGGTAAGCCGTGAAACACAGTTGTTGATTAGATTAAAACCAGATCTACAAAAGTCGCTCCCCATTCTACTTGTCACTTATGAAGATCTGGCATCAACACTCTCATTTTCATGTTCTGAGTACTGACCAATGTATGTCTAAAATGTCAAGCTTAGGTCACAACTACGTGGAAATGATAGGTTGAACTCGTGAAGAGAGAAATATCTACTGGAATTGATCGATATATCTAAATCAGTTAGAAGGCCATTGGTACTGATTTTCATTGAGTTAGTATGTAATTCAAGATGGTTGCCATTGACCATCTTGAATTCCGTCCATCCTGCATCTTGTGAACACGATATCTTGAGAACAACTCAACAAATTGACTTCAAACTTGAGAAGGCGCTTCACATCAGTTAGACGGTCATCGGTATTGATTTTTTATTGAGGTAGCATGTAATCCAAGATGGCTGCAATTGACCATCTTGGATTCCGTCTGTCCTGTATCTTGTGAACGCGGTATCTTGAGATCAATTTGTCCAATTGACTTCAAACTTGATAAGTTGCTTCACGGTATGTAATCCAAGATAGCTGCCATTGACCATCTTGGATTCCTTCCGTCCTGTATCTTGTAAACGCGGTATCTTGAGAACAACTTGTCCAATTGACTTCAAACTTGAGAAATTGTTTCACATCAGTAGACGGCCATTGGTGTTGATTTTCATTGAAGTAGTATGTAAACAAATATGATTGCCATTGGCCGTCTTGGATTTCTCTCACCCATATTGTACCCATCTGTGTTGTGAATGCGATATCTTGAGATCTATACCACCCATCGATTTATAAGCTTCACCATCCAAGATTCCATAAACAACTGCAGACTTGCATTGCAGTGTTACGCTATCCATCACTCCTTCCCAAACCTCCTCAACTTGTCTGAACAATTCCAGATAAATGTCCCTTTCCACATACAGATATCCACTTTCCGAGTTACATTTAAGGAGATATTTGAAGCATAAATGCCGTATGTTCTCAAACAGGCTACTTGGCGGAGGACTTGCTATCTCCTCAGCTTGTTTTGAGATCTGGTTTTAATCACTTGTAACAACAGCTTTTGGATACGGTTCTAAAGACTCATGGTGGAGTATGCTACAAGTTTATATTAAATTCACAAACCTCATGTGATTTTGCAAGCAGATTTTCGAAGATATAATTTATAACTGACCGTATTGGAGTGGAAAGAAGTGTTTATATAAAAATAAGGCTGATTATGTTTTCTTTTTGATTTAGTCTTTTGTCAAGAAGTGTTCTGATGACGAGCAGACGCGAGTCGATGATTTTTTTATCTTACAGACCTTCTCCTGTGGCCATGTACATGATAAAAGTCAAGACAGCAGAGACGACAAAACTGCCCAACGAATCTTTGAGATTTTGGAATCCAGAAACGGACAATACAGGAAGAACGACAGCTGACAGAGTTCATACTTGGGAAAAGCCAAACAAATGTTCACTCTATCTAAATGGCTTTTCACAGAAAGGAGAAGTAAGAAATCATGAAATAACACACACTGGTGAAAAACCATACAAATGCTCACTCTGTCCACAAGGTTGTTCAGGTAAAGTAAACCGAGAGGATCACGAAAGAACACATAATGGTGAAAAGCCATACAAATGCTCACTTTGTCCATATAGGTGTAAACAAAAAGTACACCTAAGGAAACATGAAAGGACACATACTGGTGAAAAGCCATACAAATGCTCACTCTGTCCATATAGCTGTTCACAAAAAGGGAGCCTAAAGGAACATGCACGGACACATACTGGTGAAAAGCCATATAAGTGCTCACTCTGTCCATATAGCTGTTCACATAAAGGGAGCCTGAAGGATCATGAGAGGACACATACTGGTGAAAAGCCATATAAATGCTCACTCTGTCCATATAGGTGTAAACAAAAAGTACACCTAAGGAAACATGAAAGGACACATACTGGTGAAAAGCCATACAAATGCTCACTCTGTCCATATAGCTGTTCACAAAAAGGGAGCCTAAAGGAACATGCACGGACACATACTGGTGAAAAGCCATATAAGTGCTCACTCTGTCCATATAGCTGTTCACATAAAGGGAGCCTGAAGGATCATGAGAGGACACATACTGGTGAAAAGCCATATAATGCTCACACTGTCCATATAGCTGTTCACAAAAAGGGAGACTAAAGGAACATGAAAGGACACACACTGGTGATAAGCCATACAAATGCTTACTCTGTCCATATAGCTGTTCAAAAAAAGTAAACCTAAATAATCATGGAAGGATACATACTGGTGAAAAGCCATACAAATGCTCACTCTGTCCATATAGCTGTTCACGTAAAGGGAGCCTGAAGGATCATGAGAGGACACATGCTACAAATGGTGAAAAGGGAACCTAAAGGAACATGAAAGGAGACATACTGGTGAAAAGCCATACAAATGCTCACTCTGTCCATATAGCTGTTCACAAAAAGGGAGCCTAAAGGAACATGCACGGACACATACTGGTGAAAAGCCATATAAGTGCTCACTCTGTCCATATAGCTGTTCACATAAAGGGAGCCTGAAGGATCATGAGAGGACACATACTGGTGAAAAGCCATATAAATGCTCACACTGTCCATATAGCTGTTCACATAAAGGGACCCTAAAGGATCATGAAAGGACACATACTGGTGCAAAGCCATATAAATGCTCACTCTGTCTATATAGCTGTTCGCGGAAATGGAGCCTGAAGGTTCATGGAAGGACACATACTGGTGCAAAGTAATAAAACGCTCACTCTGTCCATATACATGTAGCTGTTCACAGAAAGGATATATTGGGCGACATGAAAGGACACATACTGGTGCAAAGTCATAAAATGCTCACTCTGTCTATATGGCTGTTCATAGAAAGGATATCTTGGGCGAGATGAAAGGACACATACTGGTGCAAAGCCATAAAATGCTCACTCTGTCGATATAGCTGTTCATAGAAAGGACACCTTGGACGACATGAAAGGACACATACTGGTGCAAAGCCATAAAATGCTTACTCTGTCCATAATATAGCTGTTCACACAAATGGAACATAAAGAAACATGAAAGAAACCACACTAACTAATGAAATGAAAGTGTTGACTCTGTCCATGTTACAGCTGTTCACAGAAAGGGAACCATAATAAGATACATGCTTATAAGAACCATAAACATGCTCCATGTAGATGTTCAATAAGACGCCTACAGGAACACAAAATAACGCATAATAATGAAAAACCTTAGAAATTAGGCTTGCATAGTGTGCGTTCTGGCTTTCTCGTATTCATTTTATTATGGATTGTTTAACCGCGAAATATTCTGGTTCGAGAGGATATGTAAAAAAAGCATGCTGAAATACATACGAAAATGCCAAAAATGAAGGTAAAGTCCAATGGTCCATGTCAAACACGGTAATATTAGTTACATGTGTGTACGGAGCAGACTTTCACTATCAACATGTGGACCTAAAGAGAACATGCAACAATATTACGCACATTTCACGGTATCTACCAGTGGACATTTTGGAGAAGCGCAAGGGCGTATTTAAGAGATTGAGGGCCTATATTGTATCCAAATAGGTCACGTAGGGTCTCATTTTGAAGCTCTTGTGGTGTAGACGACGACTTCAGGGATGACCATTTCATCAGTGACGTCATCATTAGGAGTAGTAGCGAACTCAGGCATTTTGGGAAAGGAGGTAGAGACTAAGGTGTGCTGGCGTAGACCGGGAATTGTGGGAACAGGACTTGGGAATGGCTGTTTTAGCCTCGAGATGGAACACTATTGGTCCGAATGGGGTGTCAAAGTGAAGTACTCCTGGAGGAGCCTTCGAATGGACTGGTGGGTTGTGGAAGTAGAGGCTATGGCACGCATACGCAGTGCTAAAAGTTCATGGGAACGGACGTTTCGGGTTCGTGATGACCCTCTATTGATCCGTATGGGTCGTATGGGGTGCTGAATATAACTGAATTTTTGATTCATGAAAATATGCTCCCTGGACTAATGCTGTATTTTTTAGGCATTTATAGGGAAGATTTTCTCGTCATGAGAATATGACACCTCCAACAACATCCAGCTTCGCAAAAAGATCGAGCCCTTTAGGGTGGCACATCATTTGAGGTTGTTATCGTTGAAAAGACAATACATAAAAATATGGTTTCTATATAAGTGATGTTGAGGTTGGATTAAAAGAAACCATATTATAAAACTTGAAATAAAGATTACATTTCTTTTTCAAAGTAAGTAGTTAGGGACAATTGACTGTGCAATTTGGACCACGGAACTTCTTGGTGTAACTTTGCGTCATGATACGTGAATTATATAATCCCTTTTCTGACAGAGTGTAATAGTTGGAGTAAAGGTATCATTTACAGTATGGAATGGTTCACCAGCCTTGTGGGTGAACCCTCCCATTTGTATGCAAATACAAGAATATAATGACATGTTTTCAATCATACATGTGTGATGCTACATAATAATGTGCACTGGTAAAACTGGGACACCACAAACTCAGTTTTAATTAATATAATAAGTTAAATGTGTGGACACAAATATGGTTCATGCAAAAGCTTTAAGCTAAATCATATGATTTGGAATAGAATGATTTGATAGCAAAATTGAAGGGAATTTTGTCCTTCATTTAAGGCGACACGAAATTCAAAACTGATAGAGGTTCAGTACTGCGGGATTCCACCGCCAGGTTATTTAATATTCTACTTCTGAAACAAAATAATGTCATCAAACTACATGTATTACTATAAAGTATATATTGTAGGTCATTTCTTGTGTGTGTGTATATACAGGGTGAGTGAGTGAGTGAATAGGGTTTAACGTCGCTTTCAACATTTTTTCAGCTATATCACGACGGGGAAGGGAAGGGAAGGGAGGGGAGGGGGAGGGGGACGGGAACCTACTTGTAACAGAGCAGATCTAATGCTGCCATTTTATAGTGCTGTCCTACTGAAATATCATGCCGTAGGCAGACATGACACCCCACTCAGCCACATTATACTGACACCGAGCGAACCAATCCTTGTTCTATCCTCTTAATGCTGAGCGTAAGCGAGGAAGCAACAAGTTCCATTTTTGAAGTCTTAGGTATGACCCGACCTGGGATCGAACCCAGAACCTACCGCTTACGAGGTCGACGCTCTAACCATTAGACCACCGCAGTGCGTGTGTATATACAATGTACACTACATCTCATACCTAATAGTAGGTTACTTTCACATATAAGAGATATACAATTTGAAATATGAAGGTATGGGGTCGGGCAATGCATTGAATAAGTGTAGAATGATGTAAGCTCCCAGAATATATGAGGGTATATGAGAGATAGAGGGTGTGGCTCTATGCCTCCGGGGGTGAGGACATGCTCTCGGGGGTAGTGGATGAGTTGAATAAGTGTAGATGGCGGATGGATTGAATAACTGTAGCATGATCTAAGCTCTCCGAATAAACAAGAGTATGGGGTCGGGGGAAGCTTAGTTTAAGAGATAGAGGGTAGGACTCGGTGCCCCAGGGGTGGGGACATGCTCCCCGAGGGTAGTGGATGAGTTGAATTAGTGTAGCATGATATAAGCTCCCAGACTATATATGGGTATGGGATCGAGCGAAGCTTAGTTTAAGAGATAGAGGGTGGGGCTCGGTGCCCCAGGGGTGGGGACAGGCTCCCCGAGGATAGTGGATGGGTTCAAAAAGTGTAACCAGATGTAAGCATTTGGAATAGATGACAGTTCGGGGGGTCGGGATGGTCTTGGTTCAGGAGACATAGTTGAAGCCGAGATGCTGTGGACAGAAATTTTCTAAGTCCAAAACTTTAACATTTACTTGGTCCTGGGGTCCCAGGGGTGGGGACATGGTTCCCCAGGGTAGTGGATGGGTTCAGTATGTATAGCCCGGTGCAAGCATATGAAATATGAGGGTTCGGCGGTCGGGCAGGCCTTAGGATCAGACTTTAACATTTACTTGGTCCTGAGGGAAAAAATTTTAAGTCCAAAACTTTAACATTTACTTGGTCCTGCAGATAGACAGACAGACAGACAGATAGACAGACAGATAGACGGACATCATTGTGGCACCTATATCGAGCTTTCCGCAGCTAAAGCTACGGGCCCGATAAAAATCAGACTTGATACTTTCAAATGAGCAATCTTCCAAATATCTTCTCGAAAATATAATTTTGTTTTGAGATGACATTTTTGTTACAAGAGAACATTCTCCTTATAAATGCCTCAGAAATACAGAAATATGCCAGGGAGCACATTTTGATGAAATGTAAACTCATTAGTATGCAACTGACAATGGAATTGTTTCCAGGCTGATATTTCAGTACATATTCTTCAAGCAAAATATGTTTTTGCAGGTTTTGGATTGAAAAAAAAAACCCCAAATCAGCTTCATTACCGCCACACACAAAGGAGTTTTTCGTATGTAAACATCACACATCCTTTATATAATTGTACTGAAAATAAAACCAAAAATATTTCTTTTGTATGTATATCATGTTTCATGTTGGGTTTATTAAACGAAGATTTCAGAAAATGTACCCAGAAGAACATTTTTTTGTAATTTCCAGGGCTTTCTTCGCAATTAACGGAAAGAACGGCCTTTTCCTTATTCAATTTTAGTGACATAATTTTCAAAATTTGATTAAAAAAAAAAGAATTTCTTTTAACAGCAGAATGGGAAATTATTGAGTGAAATTCTTCTGTGAAAATCTCCATAATGGTTTTAGACTCTATGAAATGAAATCATTTTTTTTCGGATCAGGGTTTCATCCAGTGATGATCTGGGACCCAATTTCGGCTCTTTCACAAAAAAGACCAAAGCTCCTCCTCCCCCGTTATTACAAAAAACTAAAAATCCAATGTAAATTTATTAAATGTGCGTAAAATGATATTTTATCTTATTTAAAAGATGAAAGTCAGTGTTAGCACTGATAGCATATCTGATAGCATATCTGAGCCCACGCCTAGTATAACTGGGACTTTCTGATCTGTTTTCTGATATTTTATTTATTACATATATTCATTTTATTTTTGTCAGTGGTTCGTCTTGGATCGCATGGCATGACTGATAATATAATCAGAGTCATGTTGCTTGACTAGTAGGCTCAAAACCGCCTATTGGGGAGTATATACTAAGCAGCTTACTGTACATGATTACTCTGTAACTTTTTTTCTTCACCCAATTGGTATATATTCACAAGTTGGCGCTAGAACTATGCATAGTGTGAACTGCTCTCAGCAGATCAGACTTTACATAAGACAGGTAGTCACTCAAGTAACTCAAGGCTGGAGGCAATGCATTTTTTAAGCAGTATGCAATTGGACAGTACAAGTTTATTATATAGCCTTTCACACTCGTGCAAACTAATACTGAGATAGAATCCAGCCAAATGCAGCCTATGGGACTTCGCTGGTGGTCACGTGACCATAGACGAAGAGCTTTACACATGCTGTTGTAAAACAATCTTGTGCGCAATTTGTATTGCATAAAACATGTTATAATTTGGCTTCAACAAAAACATGTAAACTGTATTTTATTAAAGTGAGTGGTGCTTCTCGTAAATTTATGTTTATTTCATAGAGTTTGCGAAAATCCGACCTCAAGTGATTTCAGGGGACTGTAACTGAATGCAATATGACGTATGAATTGAATTTAAAGCGACGAACACATTATCGCCAGTCAAGTTGAAGTTGGCAGTGCATTTGGTTAAGCAATTCTATGAACGAAATGAACTGAAATAGTCGAAAAATTGCGCACAAGAAGGGAATTCGTTTTGTTGACGAAGTTGGAAGAAATCTGTCATTTTATAGTCTCCATAGTATGAGGCGCCGTTTGTGACAATATTGTCAACGACAAATATATAGAGTTAAAACCAAAATATAAAGTCGCCGTTTGTGAAAATATTGTCAAACACATATATAGTTAAAACCTTTGTAAATATATATAAAACGAAATAAATAGGGCCTATATATAACGTTTTTTTTTTTTTATTTTTATAAATATTTTTTTAACATAAATAACGATAGGGAGTTAAGACGTTAAATGTAACGTAAATATATATATTTACGTTACATTTAGAACTTTATACAGTACACGAACAAACTTAAAATTATAGAGTAGAATGTGTAGAGCGCGCGAGTGATACTGGTTAATCAAAACTGTAACTGGGTTCTGAAGCGAAACGATGACAGCGGTGAAAGCCACTCGCATGTCACAGATGTGGCGAATCAAACAGTAAGATCACGTACCTGAACATATATCAGTTCACTGCCATAGTGATTTAGTAAAGGCCTATTCCAATTTTCAACAATTACTGTTGTCATTTACAATCGTACTTCAGAGTTATCACATCAATTAGATATAAGTACATCTACTTATAAATCGACATAAGATATCCTAGCCTGTAGCCAATATCATAGCCTGTCCCTTTGATGTTCAATCCACGATTCCGCCGGCCAAGTCGCTGGTTGCTATTTGCTGCATAAAAACATCAACAGAAGTTGAAATAAAACATGCGCAATAACGATGTATTAATTATGCACAGCACAAAAAGGGGCTTGAGATGGTCGGGAACATGGAGGTCGCATTCCACAAATCCATACAGGGTCCCGAACGAACGGCGTCGAACTGTGGCAGGGTCAAGAGTGGTCGGCGACTCAACGCTGCGGCGCTCAAGAGTGGTCGGCGACTCAACGGGTACTCGCGCGCTTTAAGGAAGTCGCGTAAGTGTGGGAGGGTCTGGCACATGGTGTGAAATTCACACTCCCATAGTTCGATCAGATCGTACCCCAACTCTTTGACGTAATCTCCATTCTCCACCACTTCTGCTCGTAATTCTTCTGCTGATTTCCCACGTCGTTCGTTGAAGCGTCTAGCGCTGAAAAAACATTGGTGGCCGTGCCAGTAACACCCATAAAATTGAAATACGGTCGGTGTTCCTTGTACAAGGGCAAACCCATCGACGGGGAGTCGACGATCTCCTATGCGCTTCTCTGCATGTGGCGTTGGTCTGATGGCGTATATAAATTCCCCGTCGATCGGCTTCCCAATCCAACCACTGGTCGGCGAGATGTTTGTACGGCGTACGTTGAGGTGTGAAATGTTGACCGTCTGCCCACCAGCGCGTATAATGCCCGCTGGGCATGGGTTGGGCGAGCGACCACAGGTACAGGGAATTGGCGTCGAATCCAATGATTTTGGCACAGGGTTTCCCACCGGGAAGAGTCGTGACATCCTTCTCATGGTAGCGGTGAAAAATAAGGCTAGGTCCGCCGACGATGTTGTGTTTTAAACAATCGTACATGTCCTCATCTTTTTGTTGTATCAGCAAGAAGTAGGTAGGACACTCTTGGAAGAGATGGCGAAGCGCGAGACCCGGTAAACTCAAACACTCCTTGAAGATGTCGACGTGCATCTCGCGACTAATTGATGTGATAACTCTGAAGTACGATTGTAAATGACAACAGTAATTGTTGAAAATTGGAATAGGCCTTTACTAAATCACTATGGCAGTGAACTGATATATGTTCAGGTACGTGATCTTATTGTTTGATTCGCCACATCTGTGACATGCGAGTGGCTTTCACCGCTGTCATCGTTTCGCTTCAGAACCCAGTTACAGTTTTGATTAACCAGTATCACTCGCGCGCTCTACACATTCTACTCTATAATTTTAAGTTTGTTCGTGTACTTTATATTTACGTTACATTTAACGTCTTAACTTTCTACCGTTATTTATGTTAAAAAAATATTTATAAAAAAAAAAAAAAAAAAACTTTATATATAGGCCCTATTTATTTCGTTTTATATATATTTACAAAGGTTTTAACTATATATGTGTTTGACAATATTTTCACAAACGGCGACTTTATATTTTGGTTTCAACTCTATATATTTGTCGTTGACAATATTGTCACAAACGGCGACTTTATTTTTTGGTTTTAACTCTATATATTTGTCGTTGACAATATTGTCACAAACGGCGCCTCATACCCTTGTCTAGCTCTCCTGGTGAAAATACAAATTCTTGCAAGTGTCCAAAAGTGGGAATCGAAGCGGAAATTGTAAAATATGGAAATCCCATTAGTTTCGATTGTATTCTAGCTTTTTTTCCTGTATGCATACTATGAGCACTTTTTATGATTATAAAGCATTATGATACTGTCCGCATCGTACATTTATTCTCGATATACAGTACAAAGTGTGTCAGATTGATCCGTTGAACCGGAATAAACACACGTGACGAATTTTGCGGAACCTATTCCGCGGTTTTTTACGCGAGGTGACAGAAATTACGTGGGCTTTAATGTTGAATAAATGTGTAATTTCCTGCGTACTTGAATAGTAGAGCGAGGAAGAAGTATGTCAGAGTGGCTTGGCCTTATGGGAGGCAGTTTTGCCGATGTGAACATGTCCTAGAAGGGAGAAAGAGGCTTCTGAAGACGATGATGATTCCACGAAATTTCCAAAAGACTGGGGACTTGGTAAGTATCCCACAATGCACCATCAAACTGTGGGACATTTAACGTGGGCAAGACATTATTGTAAATGCGTGTTCGTATGGCAAATAAATGCACAGTGGTCTGTCCAGGGCTTAACTGGAAAAAAACACCAAAAAAAAACAAACAAACTAATTCATAGATCAGCACAAGCGGTTGATATGGCCTTGTCATATACATCCATATATGTGCTAACAGGTTGGGGAACACATGCATGTACATGTAGGCTAGCCTGCTACATGTAGTACAGGTGTCGGAACAGTTATCGGACAGGTCTGTTATCGGACAGAACAGTTATCGGACAGGTCTGTTATCGGACAGATCAGTTATCGGACAGGTCAGTTATCGGACAGAACAGTTATCGGACAGGTCAGTTATCGGACACGCATCTCGTGCGTACGTGTTGTGCTCATGATGATAATGCAATATTAATATGTCGGAACAAAGGCGAGATCTTTTTTAATTGTATATGCAAAATATAGAATTATAGGTAGCCATATGAAAGTAAAAAAATTTAAACTAACATTTTTGTTTTCATCAAAATTCGAAATTTCTCTTGTTGTGGCGGGGGTGCGAAATTCGATCTACCAACTTGTCTTCCCGATCTCTCAAGAAAATACATAGAAATTGAACAACGATCATATCATCTGAAACGACAGAACTCCAGCTAATGATGCATGTACAAAACTTGAAAATACAGTGCACTTCAACGTCAATTTTTTGTTTAGGATGGGTGTCCGATAACTGGTACTGTCCACGGCGGGAGCTGAGCTGAAAAGTCGAGTTAAAGATAGCTTGCGCACGTGCAGAAGGGAGTGACGTCATTGATGGAATTCATAATGGAAGAAGGCTGACAAGCTTGAGTCATAGTGTCAGTTTTGATGTCATTTCGAGAAGTACTTTTTTATATATTCCAAATAAACCTTGAAAAATGCACGATAATAAGTCGGACACCCGTAAGACTGTAGATCCATATAATTGGACCTGTATTGACGTGAAGGCTGAACTCGGACCTGTGTCAAGTTCAAGTATTTATTGCACAAACAAGCTAGATTCAATGACCTCCAGTGACGCAAGGTGATGAGTAAAGCTTACATCTGGGAGCATTGCCTCAAATAGATTGAACCAATCACATCAGGAGTCACTGCTTGATCACTCATCGAGGTCACTGAACACGCCATATTACAAGGGTGTCAGATCCTATTAGCGGGTTTGCACATCATCTGATTTTAATGAGATTGAGCAGATATTGAAACACTGATTCAACCATGATCATGCATCCCGGCATATAGTATACACTCATGCAGGGGTAGAAATTGGCACTTGCACTGAACAGGACATTTGTAGAAAGTGTCCTGCTAACTATATAAAACAGTAGCAACTACCATGCAAAATTGCCGGACATCTGCAATTTTTAGCCTGACATGTCCTGCATGTAATATAATGCGAATTTTGACCCCTGCTCATGGCTATTACATTCTCCATGTATTTTTCTCAAATCTTTCACAGAACTGGAGTTATTACATGCTTTGATTGGATACTATGTACATGTACATGTGTGCATCAATTGGGCTAAAGACACTTTCAGTTATCAATTATTAATACTTGTGTGATGGATTTACCTTTCCCAGTGCTCTTTCAGGTTTATTCTTCATTCTCCTTGAACACCATACATGTACATGCAGTTCTCATAAGTCAGATTTTAGGTGAGTGATACCGTCCCAATGGGATATGCGTATCAAAACTGGGATATGCTTATTATATTAATGGGTTCAAAATACCCGATTCAACTTATTATTATAATTGAGGTACATCCTTGTACGGTATCAGTAACCTCTGATAATACCTCAGTCAGTGTATACACAGATCTGATACCTCCTGTAGCATGAAGGCTGGAGACCAGCGCTAACTGAATATGGCTACCACAGTTGTCACATATTACGATGCTTTAATATGTGTATAATGTGGTAAATACAGATTTTGCGATCTCAAATACAGTCATAGATATTTTCAAAGTCTGTATGGTCACAATGTGAAAATTACTATGAGCATATTATCCATAATATCATTATTCATTATTTTTTTTTTTTCCAAAACATTTATTTCATATATACTATAGCCACTCTATCACTATTCCTCTGTGACATTGGCATGACTGGGTACAGTAATTCCCCTAATAATTCAATCACAGGAAGTTCACTTTTCAACTTTGTTATTCAAACACAGAGAATAGGTAACATTCCCATTCTTCATTCAAATTGAAGAAAAGTCATATAATGACAAAATGTGACACCTTGTAGATGATGCCATGAAGAATATTTTCAGATATACGTCATTTTTGTTGCACTTCCGGTGATCGAATTATTAGGGGAATTTGCTCCTTGGCTTCTTCTGCTCAAACTCTGTTAAGTTTTGGAACTATATCGGCTTCGCGTATACAGCAAATTTTAAGCCTGGTCAGTTCATCCGAATCCTTTCATCGGCAAAATAAGGAGAACCGTTGACATTAGAACCTTGATTTTTGGCATGAAGGTGCATTAGGGAACTGTTACCAGCAAGTTCTGAGCTGACTAACTTTTGATGAAATTTGACCTACTTCGCGTATACAGCAAATTTTAAGGATGCGGTGCGCCTGGTCCAGGGCCGTTTTTTTCGCCGAGAAGGAAAGAAAGAAATTAATTTTGAGATAGATTTGATGATAAAATTTGAATTATTGCTCTTATATTTTCCTTCGAAGTAGGCTCTCATTTGCAAATTGTCCGGTAATGAGTGAGTGAATCAGTTCACCCGAATCCTCTCATCGGCAAAATAAGGAGAACCCTACTTCGTAGGTCATGTTACTCATGTAACATGGTGACCTATAACATTACGGTTTGGACCCCCAAGTCATCTTCCTCACCCTACTTCGTAGGTCACACTACTCATGTGATTATTAATAGTTATGTGATAAACAGAATCTTACACTCGTGTCAATTTAATATGAAAGTTATGACACTTGTGGAGTAAGTTTTATATTTAGTAGCCACTTGTGCAAAATCCTCTATTTATCGAACCCCTCCATTTGCAACTAAGTCAATGACTATAAAACTTCAATCAATTTTCGGGGTAAAAAAGTTTTTAAATAATTTTTCTACGAAGTAGGCTACCATCTGCAAATTGTCCAGTAGTCAGTGAGTGAGTCCATCCGAGACCGCTCGTCCGCAAAATAAGGAGAACCGTTGACATTAGAACCTTGATTTTTTGCATGAAGGTGCATTAGGGACTGTTACCAGCAAGTTCTGAGCTGACCTACTTTTGATGAAAATTTCTGGTGATTTGGATAAAAATCACTCGTGATTCTGACTTGGGCGTGCCCATCTTAATATAGGCAGGATTTCAACTTGGGGTGGAGAGATTTCCAAGAGCTCAGTGCATGTCAGAGTCCTAACGCCTACCCTACATCGTAAGTTTTGTGACGTCAGTCACACTGCCATGTGATTACCCTCTAAATTCATAAATGGATTCTGTATGATCACTAATGATAATCATCATGCCTAGGCATGGTTCATCTGACAAAACTGTACCATGACAAAGAGTGGGTCTATCCTAGTAAAAAACAATTAGTTTTAGGAATTCCAAATCACATTCAAGACCCCATGACCTCTCTGAATATGCCCATATTCAAGAGAATTTGTAAAAACCAGGCAATGTGTTGAATATTTCATCGCCTTGTTTGTTTTGCCCAAGTGACATTCCCCTCTGGGAAGAAATAAGGGAATTTAATCTCACAGGATGTTCATTCAGGTCGACAGTCAAGGTTAAGCAAGCAAAGCGACCTTGTCACTGTCACAGCACATCTGAAGGTGTAAACATAGGGCATATAATTTGATCCTAAGTCAAGCGCTAATATCCAAGATGGCCACCATTACTATGGCAACCACAATATCTTTGTGCGAATTATTTTTTTTTTTTTATATTTGATCATAGATCCAATATATATATAAAAAAGACAGAAATAAAGTATTCTACTTCTGACATGTCTGACTGCCTTAAGGAGGTGTACTTAACCATTGTTTCATTGAAATGTTTCTACACTGTTTCAGATAGTTGAACTGCCTCCTGGAAGCAGTGTATGTGTATACCAGGACCAGTACCACCAGGCCATGAACAAATTCAATATATCTTTTTGGAGAATGAAACAGTCAACATCAGATATGTCAGAGACCAACACCACCCCTGGGACATGATGGAAGAGATACTTGATGAACACTCTCCTCCCTTGATGATATGGCTATGAGAAACTACCAGCACAAAACAGTAACATCATAGGAGCAATAATGGGTGAGCAAAACATCACAATCTGAACTCCCATACTTAAGTTTCCGAGCACCAGATAAATGTCAGATACATTAAAGTTGCAGAGAGTTAAGTATATTCATGAAATACATAGTTCTGTTTCCATGTTTTCAGTTATAAAGTGGTTGTCCCATCATTTTGAGGATATTCAGCAAATAGTATATCGATGTGAATTGTTTATTAGCTAAGATTAACTATTAGAAAATACATCCATTATTAATACCTCGTTTGAAATCACATTTTAATGAGAAGGGCTGCCTAAAGACTTGTAAATCAGAAATCAGCTTCTTACAATGTTTTTTATCCATTTCAGCTTCCTGTACAACACAATACCGACGGTCACGGATGTACAAAGGGAAGCAACTTTATCAACGTCACGGCAGAGGGCGTGACTGCTTGGGGGTCAGATCGAAGATTGTTAACATGGTGGATCAAAGGAAATTGACGCAAAACGGTTTCCAGTTCGATAAATGGGCGGTCAAAATGAAATTAAAACAGATGTACTGCAGAGTGACTATCTTAACATATTGACAGACACACGAGGCTCTCTTGTTGTATGATGTAAGATATATATTTCTAGTCCAAATGAATTGAAGAATCTGGTATGTTCTTCTGTGACGTCGATCATTCGCTATGACGTTCCAACAATCCATATTGTGATGACGCCACTCGCGATACCATTGTTGGCGGTCCAAATAACAAACGTCACAAGAGAACGTCATAATACAAATGTATCAAAATGTATATATTCGTAGCGTCGCAAGCTATCGTATGGCTGCAGGATAAATCTGACCCCCTCTGCACTCCGCCCTCTACCGGTATGTCAACAAAGTTGTTCCCCTTTACGTATCCGTGACCGTCGGTATTGAAAGCACAGCTTCTGTGATCAACTGGAAATGGGATTGAAGAGCTGCAGAGGACCCGTGGTGATCATTGCTTGGTTCACTTCCTCTCTACCATGTCTACATGAACTCGCTTGTCAGAGATGATCTAACATAAGCTGCAATTCACTGTCAGATATCTAAAGAATATTTATTGAGATCAGAGTTTAGGTGAGAACGTATGGTCCTGCTTTTATGTATAAATCACATGACTAACTGTAACGTGAAGAATAGTCTGTTTGGATACAAGCGCAAAGGACTGTAAATAAGAAAGCACTGACAAACCACAGAATTAATGAATGATTGGGATGTTTATGTTACTGTAAAAATGATTTAATAGTGCTCATGTGGTTAAGTGAGAATGTGTGTTCCATGTTCTGTCTGGATACAACAGCCAAGGACTACAC
The DNA here is from genome assembly GCA_036873755.1 of Hanleya hanleyi. NCBI lineage: Eukaryota > Metazoa > Mollusca > Polyplacophora > Lepidopleurida > Hanleyidae > Hanleya > Hanleya hanleyi. The sequence continues at coordinate 50,695 of JAVTVY010029191.1, forward strand.
AAGATCAGAAAACATTGACAAACCACAGAATAAAGAAATGATCAGGATGTTGCTGTATGTTTTGTTTCAATTGTGTCGAGGTGAGAATGTGCGGTCCATCTTTTATGTAAAAACCACCCGATTGAGAGAACAATAGTCTGTGTGGAGACAACCAAGGACTGTCAACAAGAAAGCATTGTCAAACCATAGACTGTTAGTTGGGGTAAAGAAATGAGCGGTATATATATATAATGCTGCATCATATATATCATGCTATTGAAAATATAATATACAGTTTTAGCTCATACTCTACATTATGTGTGGCATTTTTCTCTATATCATGCTGTATATGTTTTAATATTGCTTACCACCTAATGTATGGAAGAATGACCATTGTATGTCTAAAAATAAAACTGAAGTATTTTTCTGAAAACAATCAGATTTATTGATATTTATGATCTGCTGCTTTTGCTACTCGAGAACTATTAAACCAATCGATCTCGAACTTGGAAAATGTCTTGACATCGGTGAGAGGACGATTGGGATTGCTTTTCAGTTACCTGTGTGATCCAAGATGGCCGTCATCAATTACCTTGGATTGTCAGCAGCTGAATCTTGACACATTCGTGTCCGACAAATAACTTGAGAACTATTCAAACTTCGAGAGCATCTTAACATAGGTGAGAGGATGGTTGGGATTGCTTTTCAGTTACCTGCGTAATCCAAGATGGCCACCATCAGCCATCTTGGATTTCAGCAGTTTGATCTTGTCCAGACATTAACTCAAGAACGATTGAATCCATCGACTTCAAACTTGGAGAGTGTCTTGACATCGGTGAGAGGACGTGGGATTGCTTTTCAGTTACCTGCATAATCCAAGATGGCCACTAGTCGCCATCTTGAATTCAGTTACCTGTGTAATCCAAGATGGCTGCCACCAATCATCTTGCATTGTCAGCAGTTGGATCGTTACACATTTCTTGTCCGACCAACAACCTGAGAACTATTGAACTGATCAACTTTAAACATGGAGAGTCAATTGACATCATGCAGTGAGAGGAGAGTTGAGGTTGCTTTTCAGTTACCTGATTTTAAGCACTGATCTTGTCCGGGCAATAACTTGAGACTGCTTGGACTGATCGGCTTCAAATTCGGGGAGTGGCTTGACATCGGTGAGACAAGGGTTAGGAATGCTTCTCAGTTACCTGTATAATCCAAGATGGCCGCTATCACCCATCTTGCATTGTCAGCAGTTGGTTCTTTACACATTTCCTGTTTGACTAATAACACGAGAATGGTTCAACTGATCGACTTCAAACTTGGAGAGTGTCTTGACATCGGTGGGAGGATAGTTGAGATTGCTTTTCAGTTACCTATGTAATACAAGATAACTGCCAGCTGTCTTGGATTTTCAGTAGTTGAATCTTGTCCGGACAAAAAATCAGCTGATCGATAGGAGATATCAACGATCAAATAAAAATGGACCATAGATGTCCATATTCCCTGCAGCAGCAGCACCAGTTATGGTGGATGCTGCTTGTGCAGGCGCGGTGGAGCGACTTGAATATTGGGGGGGGGCCAGACAGGGTGGGACAGGGAAGGGGTGTCCCCCTCCCTCCGACGGGGGGGGGGGGGGAGGCGAAAATCTCCCCCAAAATTTTTTGGAACTTTAGACTTGATTTAACGCACTTTGGCGCTTCTGAGAACTTTGGAAGGGATAGCATATCTCGCAATAAAACCGACTCATAAAAGCTGAAAAAAAAAAAAATCCAATCGGTGTTCTTCAATGAAATTTCCCTCACGTTGCTTCGAAAATAATATTCGCCGATTATATCTGTCAACTATACCCACCCACCCAAGTGAAAAACAACTTTAGACCATTGCAAATATTCAACGAATAAGGATATAGTGTTCCGGCATACTATCATACACACAACAAGGAAGTCATCTTCACACAATTATTATTTTATTTTCCTCCAAGCGTAGATACTTTTATGCCATCGATCGTTTAGTAATTCAAGAATTATATGTATACAACACAAACTATTGATGGACCTTGTGCTGTTCGTTGATTAGACAGAACCAATTTCGTGGAGAAGTTGAGACATGATCGCATATGTTTCAAATGTAAACACGGTCAATACTTGGGGCTTCTGAATATGTGATCGGGGGGACGGGACTCCCCCGGACAATTTCAGACGGTTCTCTACACATATCTGACCCATTTCAAGGCATGTCAGTTATAATTCGGGGGGGGGGGGAGGCAAAGTGGTCCTTGGCTCCCGCTCTTTTCATATTGGGGGGGGGGGGGAAGGGCCCAGATGTAGTGCATGCTATATGAGTATATCAGTTAACATCTGATCTAGGCCTACACACTAAGTAGGCATAATTGCAGCATGATGTGATACATGTCGACATTGTACCAGTATTCAGCTGTACCGGTATTGAAGTACAGAGGAATGTTTTTTTTTCAACTAGTCCAGTACCCGGTACATGTACATTAGCAGGAATAAACCTGAAATAACATTTTCAATTGGGGCAAGTCGTTACCAATGAAAACTGTTGTCCAAATATTGATATCAAACTCAGACTCCGTCTTGGGGCCAATGCATTGACAAATGACTATAGCCACCATAAGGACTGATTCTTTGGGATTATGGACGCGGATATTCTCTAATGGACGACGGCTGAATTATGGATGACGGTCTAGACGCTTGTAATTTCATCCCTCTTGTGCGTAATTTCACTAAATTAAAGCAATACCGGTACAACATTGTTTCGAAGCTGTCCGGTCATATTCCGATATGTACACAAAATCATGACAGTGAGGGGCCTACCATTCAAAACCAGCCTACACTTTCCTGCAGACTCAGTGGGTAATTGCAACAAATATACACATAAAGGGTTTTTTCTGGGAAAGATTTATATACAGTATTAGTAATAACACTTTGGAAGGCGTTTTATTTGTCAGAAATGGCTCAGAACATTTCTATGGCTGTCTAGAACCCCAGAGCTACCCTCGTCTACAGTAGTATACTTACGGCATAACTTACGCTCCTGCGGTTGCATGATGCAGACAATGTTTGCTCGCAAATTTTAGCAAATTATACATACCGGGTAACGGTACTGTATATTTTACCCATAGGGGCCTAAGCATGATGTCATGCAATCTCGAGTGCATGCTAATTACACATCACTGCATAAACAAACTAATTAACATGTACCAATATATGATCGGTACCGTACATGTAATATTCAATTTTGTATTACTTCATGATTTTAAGCTATATAGTAGCCTACCCTAAATTGTTTGTGTCACCATGGTAGCTAAAATACCAGAAGTTCATTAATTAATAATTAGTAATTAATGAACTTGTGAAAATACCAATACCTGTATACTACTAATACTAGTTAATACTACTGTTATGTTTTTTTTGTCCTGTGCCTGCCTTTGATCAGCTGTGGCATATCTGTGCAAATAGATGATTCTGATGATGTATGACAACTTTTGCTGAGAATTATTGGCATTGGCCATACACTACATATATGCTTGGATATTATGCCACTTCTGAGGAAAAACATACATATAGTCTGGCCAATTTTGAACATATCTGAAATTATTCTGAGTAGCTACCTTAAATATACAGACTGTATATTTTAGCTGTGGGTTTTGTTCTCCCTTTTTCCAAGGGGGGGGGGGCTTTTTTTCTACTTCTGTAGTCCGTTTGGAACAAAACTTACAGACTGAGATTCGGTTATTAAGTGAAATAATATGAATACTGGTAAGAATTCTGGCGCTATGCAGTCTACATGATGTACGGTCGAACCACTCAAACCCTAAACTCATTCATACAGCTCCATTGATCACGCAATCAATGGCCACGGAATATGGCACATCGATGATCTAGTGCCACACAACTGCACATATATAAAACATTTATATATAGTTGAAAGGCAGCTATAAATATGTTCTCAACTATTCCTGATAACATTATTGTCCAGGTAGAAGATAAGTATTTGAAGGGCATTCAGGTTATTTCGTTTATTTAACCAAATTATATCTGAACTGGAGGCGGTCGCCATGTTTTGTTCGTCTGCTCAATGACGTCATCGGCTAACAAGGGGAATCCCCAGCAGCCGGCCGCACAGCATGGCGAGAGGCGAGAAGCCGACCTTGAGTTACTTGAGCAGTCACTACTTGACGATGAAGACAGTATAGTCTTTGAAAGCTTGTAAATATATTCATCATTGAGCTAACTATGTACTGTTACGATCAACCGGGAATTCCTAAGACAACTTCGTTGCAGAAATACCCAGCTGATCGGTCAGGATGGCTGATTATTATTTCATAAAAATCACCAATAGTCAGTTCTGACACCACCGGTTTCTAACCGGAATTCCACGTTCTACTGAATACTCTAATGTTGAATAACTGGTTAAATGCAGTAATAAGTTGAATAACTTTTATTTGTATAATAAACTCTGTATTGGTTACATCAATGAATTCACTGCGATATCATTAAATTCATCGTACATGAATATCCAGTAAACTTAAGCTCTCCTGATGTTCCGTGTTCTGTTGTTATTCCGTTCAGATTCTGTGCTACTCCGTGTTCATGTCCTGACTATGTTTCTGGATCCTGTGTAATTTGTACATCATATCCCCGATCTCTGGTGGAAGACCGTTAGTTACGTTGGTATTCCATAAAATTTCATCCCGTCCTTTATATCTGGTTACTTCCCGACTTTTGAGTTATGTGTGATCTGTGTGTGTCCGTAATTCACGTCTGTACCCCGTCCTTTATATCTAGTTACTTCCCGACTTTTAAGTTATCTGTGTGATCTGTAATTCACGTCCGTACCCCGTCCTTTATATCTAGTTACTTCCCGACTTTTAAGTTATCTGTGTGATCTGTAATTCACGTCCGTGCCCGTCCTTTATATCTAGTTACTTCCCGACTTTTAAGTTATCTGTGTGATCTGTAATTCACGTCCGTACCCCATCCTTTATATCTAGTTACTTCCCGACTTTTAAGTTATCTGTGTGATCTGTAATTCACGTCCGTGCCCCGTCCTTTATGTCTAGTTACTTCCCGACTTTTAAGTTATCTGTGTGATCTGTAATTCACGTCCGTACCCCGTCCTTTATGTTTCCCTGTGAAGCTGTGCGTGACTGTACGTGTTGATTCCCTCATTCTTTGCATTGAAGTTGAACCTGTGTTATAGTTCCTTTGTTATGTATTATTACAACCACCCCTGAAATGTATTCTGTTTATATTGGTGTATGATTTATCCCTAGAATCATATGGCACTGGTATCCGGGGCTGTCATTGATATCAGCATTAATATATGAGTTGAAGACAATTAACCATGGAATATACAGCTTGAGTTTACATTCTAGCCTATTGACTACTGAATGTGCACCCTTGTTGTCTATTACGTTCATCCAGAAATAAATCTAGGGGTCCAGAAATTTATCTCAGGGTTCCCGATATTTTTCTAGGGGCTGTACATTGATATAGACACTGATGGACTATCAGCTTATTCTGGTATACTCCTTGCTGTACTGGTCCCTTTCTTTTAATTTACATAGTAGTGAATGCTCACAGGATATTTGTATTCACAACTTGTGCAGCTGACTCGGTTGATACCAAGTGAAGAATCTTTGTTGATGATGAATATTTATACCTTCCCGCTCGTGCAACGTTAGCGCCCCCTATCGGAGGACAGGGCACTTCCATATCCTGGAAACCTCAGAAGAGCTTACCATCATTACTCATTAAACTGGAACTAATTGTTCGCAATCTTAGCTGAGTAGGGATCTCAATTATCAAAGCAGATTATTTCAGTCATTTATAATTAATGATAATCTGCGAAAGTTAGTCAAAATTAATTGGAAACTGCTTCGTGAGTAGAGAGCCTCGCCTTCGAATTTCCTAAACATGGCGGTCAGCGAAGAAATCTTCCGCCAAAAATTGTGCAAAAATGTGGATTCATTAAAGATGAGCGAACTTTACGTAACGATAACGACTGGTTTAAGAGCAAGAACAAGTATTTAATCGAAACTGGTAAGAGAGATCGATGGAGATGACGTATTGTCTCATAAAACATACAAAAGTTGACCATTACCGCAGACAAACAGAATTCACTTACGATTCCGATGTTCAACTTTGACAAACAATAATACCAGAAGTTATCAAATTGTCACAATATATAGCAAGCGTATAGCTAGCGTATCTAATTCCGCTTAACACTATGCGTCAGAGTTTGGTCTGATTCGCTCTGCATGACCAATGTTGGATCTTCTGGCCTTAGTTGGGTTATCTTGTTCTTTCCTTGACTTATTGGGTTATCTCGTCCTTTCCTTGACTTATTATTTATCTATTCAAAATCGGTAGCACAGGGACTAACGTTGGTAAGTGAAAGGCCATTGGAATCGTAATCCCTAGATAGACTGGACATATTATAAGTCATTCTCAGCCGTATGTGGGTCCGAATGAGCCGAACTCCCAATAAGCTTCTCGGTCATCCCTGCCTCGACGTTTGATGTTATTGGTCGCTCATGATCCTGTCTGGCGAAATTTTGCTAATCCTAACCTGGACATCACGACGAATTCTTCAGTTCTACAGCTAGGAAGATAAAATTACATCTTATCGTTGTGTCTAACCGATAGGGGAATTGTCGCCCTCTGGTATGGTTGACATGACTAAAAGCGGATTTGCTAGCCGATAGAAGCCGAAATCGACCGTTCTAATGTATTTTGCTGATACGGGTAACTGGACAACTCACTTGTCTCCTGCTGTATTTTGTTGAGTTTGCATTCTCTTGTTAAACAGAGCAGAACCTAATTGGGTATTTTATATAAGGATGATATCGCAAATACAGGCGCACAAATCCAATGTTTTGTAGCAACACTTCACATTTTGGGATATTTCATCTATTTAAATAATGTAGAGATTTGGTAAAGATAATTGAGTGATATTGATTTTTTTATATTTGCTAATAATATATGTTTTATTCTGTCGCGAAAGGCTTTTTAATATATATAGAATGTGATCTGTCAAAGAAATCTAAAACCTAGAATATACCGAACCCTGCTCCAACGTCACCTCCCCTCAGCTCAATCAGAAACTGTGGGAAGTTATTCATTTGATAATCGCAACACGAGATTGTTATTTGTAACTTACTTAACTTCTGCTTTTATGGATAAATAAACCGAGGGAATATGAGTATGATGAGTTTAAAGGACCATCCATCCAAGTTGTGTTCCTGTCTTAAATATATACTTCACTTTCTGATATGTTGTGATGACATGTACGAATGGTTCTGTCTGTTTCTGTCGTTATTTATTAGTCGTCTCTCTTGGCATTATTTTTCACACTTTCAGTATTTTTCTTTTCGGATAATGCAGAGAATATATTTGCATATTACGTATGAAGGATATTTATTGTTTGAATATGAAAGTCATACAAATCGAATATTCTATCGGGATACTTTCGAATATCAAAGTGCAGAGATCTAGTATATGTGAATAGCATTTCGTTAAATTTTATTTGAGATTCTCTTCGAAATTAGGTTTCTTACTTACAGCCATTTTAGCAGAATGTAATGTGTTATCACTGAAGGAAAATTAAAATAACTAACAAAACGAATGCACCCTTTCCTACAGCCCCATCCTTCACTCGCGGATTATAGATCTAATCAGTCCGATCGGGACAGTAGACTACACAGTCTGCCACCCAAAAGGAACGAAGTAAAAAATAAATAAAATAACAAAAAGATGACTTCTGAGGCTCCAGCTATGTGACATTTTCAAATTTTAATTAAGATTTTATACTCCGTTTTCCAACTATTCATCTTATTTGCACATATTATTTCAATATTTCTTGTCCGTTAGAATGAATAATTTTTGCTAAATATGGTTCTACATATTACGAGAGAGTATTGTTGAGGTTTAGCGAGAGAGTATTGTTGAGGTTTAGCGAAAGAGTGTTGTTGAGGTTTAGCGAGAGAGTATTGTTGAGGTTTAGCCTAGAAAAATGCCGACTACAATTGAATACATTTGTAAACACGAGAGATGATAACTGACCCAAGTTCGTGTTTATCATGTTTTGGGTTTCTTTTATCTTTCTAGTGTGAACATTGCATCACTGTAGTCGTAACGTAGTCAGGGACACACACATGAGATAACAACATTTATTCCTAGATTCCCTAATTATCGAACAACTATATCCTTATAAAGGTGACTACATGATTCAGTCTGTTTGGGGATAACTTAATTATTAAAAATTATGGTGGATTCAATGGGTTCGGGATAAAAACCTCACGAAAAACTCCGACTGACAAAGCACCCCCGGACAGAAAAAAAAATAACCCACGGTCCAAACCCAACACTGCGAAAAAGATTGTGTTGTTTCAACACAATTTTGTGCTAAAATGGCTTAATATATCGACACATTAATGTTGATTCTTACACAATTTGTGTTTTTTTCAACATAATTCTGGTGCTAAAATGGCTTCAAAACATTTTTTCCCTCAGTGAATCGACACTATGGTAAGCGAAATTTTGTCACGCGATATCTCGGCGCGCGACACTCCGGCACCAAGTGAAAAGTACGACATTTCGGCACGCGACATTTCGGCAGTCTCTTTCCAGGCCAAATTAGGCTAAAAATAAAAATGTTCACATTCTTCTTGGAACATATATTTAACATATAAACAGATCACATTATGTACTTCAATACATTTGGTTTGCTTTATGACACCATGCCTTTCTAAACCAACTGCCTATGTGGAAAAAAGTTGCCGAAAGGAGGTGTTCGGTTTGACCGTATTTTTTTCCTTAGTGTGTTGCGTTTATAAACCGAAAATATAATTTCCTCTCGTTTACTTTAAAAGTTATAGCTTGAACGAGAAAGTACTGAATTTTCATATTCTTAATTTTCACCGAGAAGGGATTTGTCAAAAAAATATTGCGAGTATTAGAAAATAAGCATTTGTTTATTTTTGCAATTTTTGATGATATTCTTGAAGGGAATTCCATTCATATATACAATACCTTTAACCAGAACGAGTCTTACATATCGACATGCGGTGGGTTTGATCCAAAATGATACTGAAGAATCGTTTTGGTGAAAGGTGTCATATTTTCATGATATTGAAATATGCCAAAACGCTTGTAATGCTCTGAAAGGGTGTATGTAGTTCACCGCCATCCGGCACATGATTTCTCATTTTGATAATTGTAACAGCTGCTTGGCCGAATGGTTACGGTGTCGGACTGAAGGTTAAAAGAACACTAACATTTTGGTTCGAATCCCCAAATCCCCGAAACAATTTTTCTTCATTTTTTCCTTTTTCTCCCATCTTCATCATTTTGGACTTTAAAGTGAAATAAAGACAGCGAACCCCTAACGCACATAATCCCTTATTTTATTATAAGTCGTCAATAGAATTGCACACAAACAACTCCACACACAGTCAGTATTTGAATATTCTGACGATCCAGCAGAACAAAAAATTAATTGTTACACATATATAATTTCTTCCTAGGGCAGCGGAAAGTTGCAACTATGAATTGAAAAGTTATAAGGTTAAACTTGTCTTATATGAAGGCCTTTATTAAGGAAGTAACCCTCAACAAGTGGTGACGCTTGCTTTCCCAAGTGATAATGCATGTGCCAATATGTTTTTTGTTTTGTTTTTATTTTTGCAGTTACTTCCTTAATTATTGTTCGCTGAACTTTTGGCAGTGATTTTTTTCAGCTTTCGAGTCGGTTTATATATTAATATAACTGATTATTGTTCGTAAATATCTTGGTGGTTCATGAAAATACTAATGGTAAGCTTATGAGAAAGGGTAGGCATTAGGACAGGCACTGAGCTCCTGGCAATGCCCCCCCCCCCCCTCTCCCCCAGCCCCAATTTGAAATCCTGCCTATATTAGGATGGGCAAGAAAAATTTAGACATAATTACACATGTAATGTTTTTGTTTAAATTATATCCCAGTGTGATATATAGTCAATATTCAAGAAGTACAATCAAAGTTACTTTATCTAGTTAAATTCTACCCAAAGAAAATAAATTAAGACCCTTTAAACATGCCGTTAATGCCAGATGTTGAGTTTTATACAGCTGTAGATCAGGGCGCTGGGTGCATATATCATGTTTCCATATCCTTAATGCACACTAGCGGCAAAACAAAGCCTCCTTGAACAACCTATTTTTAGCCTATTTCAAACCTAGCATGCTTGAGCCATACACGTATAACACACTTTCATTTGAGAGTCCAGACATTCCACCATTCATGTGAACAAATTGTACTAAGCATGGAATAATTAAATTCACACTACCCATTTCTACAGTATCAGTACTATGTTACTATCTGTAGCAGTTGAAACCTAGTAAAACTCAAACAATTAAAACCAGTAAAGAAATTTGTCTGTTGAATAACAGAAAATATGGTATGGAGATTTGAATGAGTAAACTACTAAACAGCTTACATGATACCAACAACATGTCCCAACACAAGCTGATAAATTCCTTGGGTGGCTTGCAGGACAGCTTTGTTTCACCCTCAGTAAATTTTATCATTGTTGCTCACAGGCTAATCTGAAAGATGATACCATATCTTTCTATGTTCTGCTGGATTATTGCTTCAGGCTGACTTAATTGGTTGATGTAAGATATTTCATCATCAGTGGCAATTTGACCTAAATTTGAAGCCTGCATGATTTGGTCTGTGATGAAATGTTTGGATGTGAAATAGGATACACTTTAAAGGCCACAGTTTACATATATCTATAACAATATACTGAATTGTGTGTATTAGGAATGGCAAGTTGCCTGGTAGTAGCAGTGTAGATAAATGCACTAACAAATGATGGAAAATTAGCATTTCCTATTTCATAAATAAATATTACATAAATTTAATTTTACAATTTTTTAATTGAAGGAAACAGGTTGAATAATATAGCTTCAGTAGATTTCAAGCTTTACGTGTGAAAATACATTTACATCTCTTTAATGGTTTTCAGTGCCCTTGTACAGGATCAAAACAACTTTTTGAATCACATTATTTTCCCAACAATACAACAGTACTATAGTAGAAAGGTAGCATTTATGTAGTTTACGGTAATTCAACTCAAGACCAACACCTTCTATGCACAAGATAATAATGATTCTATGTCATTCTCTTGAGCATAACCGGTACAAAGACGAATAAATAGCGTCTCTACATCACGTTGTTATCTAGATATATGAGACAACACATTTTGGGCATCGGCAATCTGATGAATGTACTATTCCGGTTTTCTTGTTTCACATTATATTCTGTGGCGGTTGATCGGTGATTTTCTTCATTGATAAACGTTAAACCACCTCAGCTTCGTTATGGAAACAGCGCTGATTGTTTGAGGGTATATGCAGTAGATTAACCTCAGTAATAGGGCCATGTGGCATACAGTGAGACAGGGTATTTTTAGTTGTGGGTAATTTGACCTGAATTTGAAGGCTCAAACCTGATGTGGCCAATGTGAAATAGGATACACGTTAAAGGCTACAGTTCACATATATCTATAACAATATACTGAAGTGTTAATTATCAATCTAATTTTAATCAGAATTATTTCAGATCAGAACTTGATGGTAACAATGCCCTAATGCACGCTCATGCCAAAAATCAAGGTTCTGATGTCAACGGTTCTCCTTATTTTGCCGACGAAAGGATTCGGATGGACTCACTCATTACCGGACAATTTGCGATCAGTAGCCTACTTCGTAGGAATATGACGAGGAGTTGGGGAATACCTGAGCATTACGTCACAATTTTCCGGCCGGCTCGGAGCGAGATAACAGAGCAACAGAGAGCGACTTTCGATCTTTTGGTCAAAGCAATGTCTTCTTCTATTTAAATCCCCAAAAATGTTGTCAGTTCTTCTTACAAGCAGAATTGCACCATGTAAGCGTCTTGTCTGTGTTTTGTGCGCTGTCCTTAGTGTTTTATAGGGTGGATGGAGGATGTCTGGTTCCATGCTGCTTCAAAGATTTCTTCTTTGAGGTAGCAGGAACACAACTGGGCTGGGTGGTGCTTAGTTGGTTCGTCGTGATATAGCTGAAATATTGTTGAAAGCGGCGTTAAATTCTATTCACTCACTCACTTGATCTAAATGACTGGTCAAAGTAATGGCTTCTTCTATTTTAATCCACAAAAAGGTTCTCAGTTCTTCTTACAAGCAGAATTGCACCTAATGATCATGAAATAATTTTCAACGACACCTTATTACCTTTATCATAATCGCAAAACATTTACGTCTAGTTCTGCAAAATACATGGAAATGGGATGCCCAGATATACAATTTAATAAAGAATGCATTTAGAAGGACAGGGATGCGCAGGAAGATGAAATTTACACTTAGTAGAAAATCTTTATCCCATCTATCCCCGACTTACATTATATCAGTTATAGAATACACTCTCAGAAATATTCAGGATATAATCCTGAATAGATCAGGCTGCATATCCACAACTCAATTTCAGGGATTTTACCTGAAATTCAGAGATAATTTCCTGAAATTCAGGTATATCAACCATGATTTAAAGCTAAATTACCTGAATTTTAGGGGATTTTACGCACCTGAATAGAGTCGGGAACTTACTCATCAGGGTGATGAATTTGCCTGAATTTCAGGGAAAATCCTATCAATCAGGGATCTTTTCCCTGAAATTCAGGCGATCAGCCCTGAATTTAGCCAAAATCCCTGAAATTGAGTTGTGGATATACAACCTGATCAGTCGGACTTTTTCCTGATTATTTCTGAGAGTGTATGCATCTCCTGTTTGGGATGGGTGCACAGTAGGACAATCAAACCAAATTGAAAGCTATCAACTATCTGCAGCTCGAATAGTTACTGGGCTACCAATTTAAACAAAAAAAGATATTTTGTATTCCGAAACGGGCTGGCAAAGTTCAAGAACAAACTCGATACAATCTTACGCTGTAAAAAGGAAGTAGTTTGAGCTACCACTTGTTGGAACGTGTGATACCAATTTTGGAACTTCCAGCTTCCAAAAATTCTAGTTACTATAGCACACAAGTTTCTTGAGTTACCATAATAGGACCTTTGAAATACTACATTCAGAAGTTTGTAATTCAGAGAAGTTTTTTGAAACACCACATCTGGTAGTTTTGATATTGAAATCATCGAAATACCACATCTGTTATTTTGAGTTACCAATTCTGGTAGACAGTATCCATATATAGGACCCGTATCCAAGAAACCAGTAAGTCTTTTTAGATGCCGGATGTGTGACTTCGTACAACTATACGTACGTACAAGAAAGCAATTTGGTTACTTGACAGTGCGTCATGGTACAAACATACACTGTTCAGGGTATTTTCAAGCCAACCCTCTTGCGTAATATTGCGTGAAAAAGGTGCATATACAGCACTGGACTGTCAAGTGAGACAGTTACATGATGAACCGGATTGTCTACATGTACCGGGGTACCAATAAAAGCCCGAAGCACTCGCGGCTTGCAGTAGGCTACCGTAGTGAAGAGCAGTAGGATACCGAAAATGTGCATAGGGTTGCCTCCTCTCAAATCAAGTCCCGAATGCTCACAATTTTGCTTAAAATATGTTAAAAGATAGCATTAGGATTTACATCTTGTACAACGGCGAACAAGATGTACACGAGAGTAGTTTACAAAGGACATTTAAGGCCGCATTTTGCCGGGGAGGTAACTCTTACATCCGCCAGGTGGCGTTATTGTAGGTTATAGTATAGGAAACGGCCATTCGCGGCCTTTGACCTCTGAGGCCGCGTTGAGGTCAAAGCCGCTATATTTCCAACAGGTGGCGCCCCCTCTTTGACCTCGAATTCCTCTGCGGTTTGGTGGTAATGCGGTCTGCTTCTGCGGACAGAAAATAGTACCCAGACTTCAAATACGCTGCATGGACCGATTGGGTCGAGTGAGGTGTCCCCGCTCCTCCAGAGCTATCCAGCCATTCTGTATCCACAGGAAAATAAAATAAATAAATATATAAAAAGCGGAACACGGAATACTCCTACAATAGAGGCCTGTATTATACAATATACGGGAAAATGCCTGTATGGGGTATAGGGGTGGTCATTTATTTTTTTGATTTTACTTTGGGTAGGTCTTGTTTTTCATGTCTCGCAACATGATGGGAAGGGGTTCGGAGGTAGGCGGTAAACTTTTTTGAAAAGTACCGGGTAGGTCTGTATGTAGGTCCATATAGGCTCATACTGGGTGTGGGGGATAGGTTCATCCTGGGAAATTCACACATGTTCAATGCGATATGGGTTGTTTGGTCTTGTTTTTCACGTCTCACCATGTAGAACACGATGGGAGGGATCTCAAAGGTAAGCGGTGAAATTTTTTGAAAAGTACCGGATAGATCTGTAAAGGTCCACCCTGGTTCAGGGAGATAGGTCCATACTGGGTGGACGTTTTGGGGTCTAGGTGAGCCCCTAGTGGACTTATGGTGTCGTATGAGGTCTTATTTTGAAGCTCTCGTGGACTGGATCGTTTTCAACATTCTGCGCCTGGGCAGTCTGACCGTAGTATAGAAAGCAGGCATTTTGCAGGGTATGTGGGGGTGCGTTTGGAGTAGAGATAGACCACTACTGGTACAAAATGGTCGTGGTAGATGTCCAAGTGAAGCTTGTGTGAGGTAGAGTTAGAATGGCGTGTTTTTTTTTATTGCAAGTCGCGTCAATCTGCTCATGCGCAGTTGGGTGTAGTAAGTAAAGTGGTCATTTTGTGGGGGTGCGTGGGGGTGTGTTTAGGGGTAGAGAGAGACCATCCTTGGTCCGAATGGGTCGTGGGAGGTGCCATTTTGTAGCTCTCGGGGTGTCGATCCCGATTTGAGTGAAGCCCACAGCATCTGTGACGACATCAGTACGGGTAGCAACGAAAGTGGGCATTTTGGAGGAAGTGAAGAAAGGTATTTGGTGTAGAGATGGACCACTATTGGTCCGAATGCTTCGTGTGGGGTGTCATTTTGTAGCTTGCGGGGAGTAGACCCCGACTTGGGGGATGTCTGCGTCATCTATGGCGTCATCGGTGACGTCATCAGTACGAGTAGTAGCGAAAGTGAGCATTCTGGGGTAGCGAAGGAAGGTATTTGGTGTTGAGATGGACCACTACTGGTCCGAATGCGTCGTGTGGGGTGTCATCTTGGAGTTCTCATGGTGCAGACCCCTATTTGAGGGATGTCCGCGTCATCTGTGACGTCATCAGTAGGAGTAGTAGCCAAAGTGGGCATTTTGGGGGTGTGAAGGAAGGTGTTTTGAGGTAGAAATGGACCATCCTTGGTCCGAATGCGTCGTGCGATGTGCCATCTTGTAGCAACGCCCGACAACGCCAAGCGCAACGCTTCAACGCCCTGGTGAATTAGCCCAAAAGCTCTGATTTTCATGGAGTTGTCACTAATTCATTGGAAATGAAGTGACGTCCGTCAACGTCCGTCTTTACGCCATAACGCCCTAGCATAACGCCTAGGATGACAGATGAGAGAACAACAACAAGTTTTCTTATAGTATATCCTCCCCAATGTAGCATCATACCCACGCTGGGGGAGCCGCGTTGGGTATGTTTACAATTCAAGAAGACTCTTGTCCAACCAAAGGCCGCCATTTGGCTCTGTATCGTGCTGGCCCTTTAGATGTATCTTCGGCTGCTCTTGTTCAATTAGAAGCCGGCGTTTAAGAAAATCTCATCTTCGGCCATGTTCGCTGTCATCATTTTGTTCTAATCGTCGTCGGGCAAGCCTGTATATTGTTTGGGCAGCATGTCCTGAAACAGTTGTTTGCGCATTCTGATCGCATTTTCCAGGGCCTCGGTGGGTGGTAGCTCCATATCCTCTTCCAAGTAACGCTTGGTCTTCATGATGGACCTATGCGTGGGGTCGCCTTTCATTTCAAGCGGCAGTAAGGTATACTGTTCATAGATCGCCATGGCTGTTTTGGGTGTACGCCTGTTGTAAGTTATCCTGTCCGGCGTCCTCGGTCGCTGCAGCGTGCGTATTGATAGCTGCTGTCACAATACGATCCCAGAAGGTAGGTTCTGTCTCACTTTCCTGGGATGTAGGCTGACTACCTGAGGTCAAGCTCTCCGTATCAGTAGACAGACTGTGAGCAATCTCTGTTTCGTTATCAGTCGATACACTCTCAGCAGTTTCTGTATCAGCATCCGCCTCAATGGACTCCTCGGAGTCTTCAATCCCATGTATATTTTTCTGGTGTCGCATCATATCGTAATGTCTGGTGAACGTGCGTTCGCAATCAGAACAAGTATAAGGCATGTTGACGGTTGAACGTCGACTGTGCGTGTTTTGGGAATACACTTGCTTTCATAGATAGTAACGCCCGCCAACGCCCACTGTTACGCCTTAGCGTCCTATCTGTACGCCTTAACGCTCGTCTTAACGCCTTAACACCCATGTCAACGCCTTAGCACACTTCCTTAACGCTTTAACGTCGTTTAATGATGCGTTCGAACAAATGTTTCTTTTGCGCTATTGCTCTGACATGCGCCGCTTTCCAGTTCATGCCCGAGGTTTTCAACGTTGACGCTGTTCTTTCGATTTCCATATGAACCGCATCCTTATCCAACAATGTCATTATGTGTCACGACTTCGACATACTGCTGACGTAAAGCCCGTCGTAGTCTGGGTGCCAATCTGCTATGGGCTAAAATTGCAGCTTTCTTTTTCGAATACCCTTTGTGTTGAATTTTGTTTTCTGTGGCCCTCAACGTCTCACCCATCTCGGCGTCCATACTTTCTTTGAACAAATCCTTCCATAGTCTCGAGTTCACGTTATGTTCATTCCCTTGTACGGGTTCGGGCTGGTCCTTCACGGTTGGGTGATATTCCGGGACTGATGGTATGAAGCGGATCCGCTGTATGGGGGTGGGTTGCTGCTGCTCTGCCAGATGTGAACTCGGCGGATTGTGTAGGGGTATATGCCGTTGCGAGGATCCCTCGGTGGGTAACAGGTGGATCGTCAGACGGCGATCTTCGGAGGTAAAGGCTTTTAAATATACGAACAGGTAGCCGTCCGGACGACTTGTCGCCCCTTGAAACGCCTGCATGAAATGGTCGATGTTCTGAGGATAAATTCGACTACCAAACACACGGATTTGTGCGCTGTTAATGGGATGGAGGAACAACACAAAGTATTGGCAGTTCAAGGCAATATCTCTGGATGCCTTCCCTTGAGGAAATAGATTCTGGGTCAAATAGATGGCGGACAAATTCACAGATATTTTTAATGAGAAATTCAAGCAACTCTATAAACGAAGTAACATCCCATGAATTATACCTCTTGTGTGTAGCACAGCTATAGAATGCTTTATGGCTTCCGACATTAATATATCTACGATCAGTTTTCTTGATCACAGATACTCTTAAAGAACTTAGACGGTTAATAAGGTCCTGATGAGGGATTGTGGTAGAGAGTTGAGAAATCCCATGTGGATACGGGATGTGACCTTTAGCATCCAGTTCTTCCGTAAGACATTTTGAGTTTTTCAATATCCACATACATTCAACGTCAGAGTTTTCAAAAATAGTGGCGCAATACCTTTCAGAATATGCTTTTACTTCCTGAAGGGCCCTCGTCAACAGGGTTGAAAGAAGCTTGGTTGTGTAGCTTCTAGAACCAGCTATGAATCTAGCTTTGTATGGTGATTTATGCATTTTGAAGTCCAGTATACTTTTGGTATATCGTTATGTTTGGTTGGAAGACAAATACCTCTTTCGTTGAGAAACGTTTTGTGATTGTTAAATAAATCTTCCAGAGTAAATGCTAATTGAGAGTAAGTAGACGTATTTGATGACGATATGTTTACACTCAATTCTTCAACCAGCACATGGTAATAGTAATATTTACATATGAATATTATATTATTTGGAGCTTTGTCCGCTGGGACTATGACGAATTTACTCTGGGGATTTGCTAGAACTTCTTGCGAAATGGGGCTTCTCAGTACTTGTTTTGCTTTTGGAAGGGTACTTCTGTCAATATGGCGGATTGTTTCAACGACCGTGCTCTTGGTGAGGTCCAGCCAATCATCGAGTACTGTAGGTTCAACTTTTTCTCGCTTGTCAGAGCAAAAGCACAAAAAGAAACATTTGTTTGAGCGCATCATTAAACGACGGTAAAGCGTTAAGAAAGTGTGCTAAGGCATTGGGCTGGGTGTTAAGGCGTTGAGACGAGCTTAATGCGTACAGATAGGGCGTTAAGGCGTAACAATGGGCGCTTAACTCCGGGATCCTTCCCATCGTGTTCTACATGGCGAGTCGAGAAAAACAAGACCAAACAACCCATATCACAATGAACATGTGTGAATTTCCCAGTATGGACCTATCCCCCCTGAGCCAGTATGGGCCTATATGGGCCTATATACAGACCTACCCGGTACTTTTCAAACAATTTCACCGATTCACTTCGAGATCCTTCCCAGCGTGTTCTACATGGCGAGGCGTGAAAAACAAGACCAAACAACCCATATCGTAATGAACATGTGTGAATTTCCCAGTATGGACCTATCCCCCTGAGCCAGTATGGGCCTATATGGGCCAATATACAGACCTATCCGGTACTTTTAAAAAAAATCACCGCTTACCTTCGAGATCCCTCCCATCGTGTTTTACATGATGAGCCGTGAAAAACAAGACCAAACAAGCCATAGTAAAATAAAAAAAAATAAATAAAACGAGAGATCTTGAAGGATCTTGGCGCCCACCATTGTCCGATAATTGTAATCCAATGACAAGAGGATCTTTATGTCCATTGTAACTAATAACAAACGACTGATTTGTAATTTTGTTTACAGAATTTCGAATCTGAGCGAAAAAGATCAAGAAAGGGCACTGGAAAACACCAAGATATCATCTTTCTAAGATTAAGGAGTTTCAAGATTTCTAGAAACTGTACATATGTCAGTTGTAATAGTACAAGAGAAAGGAAAGTGAATGTCTGGAGGATCATTCGTCTTCGTTTTGTAGTATTTAGTTGCACGTGTCATCATTAGGTACTGGAAGCGAAGACAAATGTCTTTGACCCGTTGGCATGAGCTATCAACACACTTAGGATTTTATCATTGAAAACGAATGCTAATTTTGTTCTGTTTACTGGGCTAGTTTGAGATATCTCTATCGGCAGACGAAACAGTTCACTGGATTAAGAAAACTAATTTCAAACTTGAAAATTCGCAGTGCCATATCGGATTTTCGAATCGGACCAGAAAAGGTATCTTGCACAACTAGACCCCAAGGGGAACCTGTGTACCAAATTTGAAAAGATCCATGCAGTACTTCCAGAGAAATGGCGATAACAATGTTTCATGGGGAAATCCAAGATGGCTGCCTGGTGGCCATATTGGATTTTCGAATCGGACCGGAAAATGCATCTTGCACAACTAAACCCTAAGGGGAACCTGTGTACCAAATTTGACAAAGATTCAGGCAGTATTTCCTGAGAAACCACAATAACAAAGTTTCATGGGGAAATCTACTATAACTGCTTGGTGGCCATATTGGATTTTCGAATCGGACAAGAAAAGGCATCTTGTACAACTAGACCCCAAGGGGAACCTGTATACCAAATTTGAGAAAGGTCCATGCAGAAGTTCCTGAGAAATCGTGATAACAAGGTTTCATGGGAAACCGAAGATGGCTGCCTTGTTGCCATATTGGATTTTCGAATCGGAGCAGAAAAGGTATCTTGCACAGCTATACCCCAAGGGGGACCTGTGTACTAAATTTGAGAAAGATCCATGAAGTATTTTTTGAGAAATTCCGATAACAAGGTTTCATGGGGAAATCCAAGATGGCTGCCTGGTGGCCATATTGAATTTCTGAATCGGACCAGAAAGTTAAATCCACAACTAGACCCCAAGGGGAACCTGTGTACCAAATTTCAGAAAGATCCATGCAGTAGTTTCTGATAATTCGCGATAACAAGGTTTTGTGGGAAAATTACAGATGGCCGCCTTGTGGCCATATCGCATTTTCGAGTCGGCCAGAAAAAGTTTCTTGCACAACGAGACCCCAAGGGGAACGTGTGTACAGATTTGGAAAAGCTCCATGCAGTAGTTCCTGAGAAATCGCGATAACAAGGTTTCATGGGGAAATCCAAGATGGCCCCTTGTGGCCATATTGGGTTTTCGAATCGGACCAGAATAGGTATCTTGCACAACTAGATCCGAAAGGGAACCTGTGTACCAAATTTCAGAAAGATCCATGCAGTAGTTCCTGAGAAATCGCGATAACAATGTTTCGTGGGGAAATCCAAGATGGCCGCCAGATGGCCTAATTGGATTTCCGAATCGGACCAGAATAGGTATCTTGCACAACTAGATCCCAAGGGGAACCTGTATGCCGCATTTGTGAAAGATCCATGCAGTAGTTCCTGAGAAATCGCGATAATATTGTTTCATGGGGAAATCCAAGATGGCCGCCTCGTGGCCATATTGGATTTTTCAATCGAACCAGGAAAGGTATCTTGCACAACTAGACCCCAAGGGGAACCTGTGTACCAAATTTCAGATAGCTCCATGCAGTAGTTCCTGAGAAATCGCGATAACAAGGTTTCATGGGGAAATCCAAGATGGCCACCTTTTGGTCATATTGGATTTTCGAATCGGACCAGAAAAGGTATCTTGCACAGCTATAAGCCAAGGGGAACCTGTGTACCAAATTTGAGAAAGATCCATGAAGTATTTCCTGAGAAATTCCGATAACAAGGTTTCATGGGGAAATCCAAGATGGCTGTCTTGTGGCCATACTGTAATTTCGAATCGGAACAGAAAAGATATCTTGCAAAACTAGACCCCAAGGGGAACCTGTGTACCGAATTTGGGACAGATCCATGCAGTAGTTCCTGAGATATCGCGATAACAAGGTTTCATGGGGAAATCGAAGATGATCCCCTTGTGGCCATATTGGATTTTCGAATCGGACCAGAATAGGTATTTTGCACAACGAGACCCCAAGGGGAACGTGTGTTCCGAATTTGGAAAAGATCCATGCGGTTGTTCCTGAGAAATCGCGATAACAAGGTTTCAAGGGGAAATCCAAGATGGCCGCCTTGTGGCCATATTGGATTTTCGAATCGGACCAGAAAAAATACCTTGCAAAACTAGACCCCAAGGGGAACCTGTGTACCGAATTTGGGAAAGATCCATGCAGTAGTTCCCGAGAAATCGCGTTAACAATGTTTCATGAGGAAATCCAAGATTGCCGCCTTGTGGCCATATTGGATTCTCGAATCGGACCAGAAAAGGTATCTTGTTCAACTATACACCAAGGGGAGCCTGTGTACCAAATTTCAGAAAGATTCATGCAGTAGTTCCGTAGAAATCGCGACAACAAGGTTTCATGGGGAAATCTAAGATGGCCACCATGTGGCCATATTGGATTTTCAAATCGGACCAGAAAAGATACTTGCACAACTAGAACCCAAGGGGAACCTGTGTATCGAATTTCAGAAAGATCTATGCAGTAGTTCCTGAGAAATCGCGATAACAAGGTTTCATGAAAAAATCTAAGATGGCCGCCTTGTGGCCATATTGGATTTCCGAATCGGACTAGAAAAGGTATCTGCACAACTAGACTCCAAGGGGAACCTGTGTACCAAATTTCAGAAAGACCCATGCAAGTAGTTCCTGAGAAATCGCGATGACACGGTTTCATGGGGAAACCCAAGATGGCCGCCTTGTGGCCATATTGGATTTTCAAATCGAACCAGAAAGTTAACTGCACAACTAGATCCCGAGGGGAACCAGTGTACCAAATTTCAGAAAGATCCATGCAGTAGTTCCTGATTATTTGCGATAACAAGGTTTCATGGTAAAATCCAAGATGGCCGCCTTGTGGCCATATTGGATTTTGGAATCGGGCCAGAAATGGTATCTGCACAACTAGACCCCAAGGGGAACCATGTTACTTTCCTACCCAGTGGCGTACTTCTACCATTATTCCAATACACGAAATGGGAGATCGATCCAACCCTGAAAATTACAGAGGCATTGCTATCGGCAACGCATTAGGTAAACTTTCAACCAAGATATTGAACAAACGTATTTCTGAACATATAGAAGATACTGGTCAAGTAAGTCCAAATCAAACCGGTTTTAGACCCGATTACCGCTCGACAGACCACATATGCACATTGCGAACAGCTATCGATAAATATAGTCATTCTGAGAAACCACGCTACACCTGCTTCGTCGATTTTCGCAAAGCATTCAACTCCGTTGACAGAAGTCTCTTATTTACTAAATTAAAAAAAGAAAGGGATTACTGGTAAAATATTTCGACTCATTGCAACACTATACAGTGACTTATCATATCCATTAAAATTTAATGATGTCATATCCTCATGAAGTGGGTGTCCGACAGGGTTGCTGTCGTTCACCAACACTCATTAGCATTTTCATAGACGACATCATACTACTTTTTGACGATGGATGTATGCATATTAACATAAATGTTCAAATGATATCGCTTCTCCTTTTTGCTGATGACCTCCTGTTACTGTCTGAATCACAGGCTGGACTGCAGAGTTGCCTTGACAAACTTCAAGACTATTTCGACGATAACAAAATGTCTGTCAATATGGATGAAAACAAAAGTGGTTGTTTTTTAAAAAGGCCCACAAAATACTAACCAGAAGTGGAATATTGGTACTACTAACATTAGACAATCAAACGAATACCAGTATTTAGGAGTTGTGTTTTCCAGAACGGGACACTTTCGGCAAAATATGGAACATTTGAGTCGGAAAGCATCACGTGCTTCGTATTCGTTGATTAATAATTTAACTGATAAACACGTACCCATAAAAACAGGATGCCATTTATACCTCTAGTTAACCTGTAGGCCTACTATTGTACGCCTCTGAGGTCTGGAGGGTTGACGCCCTGCAGTACAGAAATATTGACACCATACCATTTGAGAAAGTTCAAAACAGATTTCATAAGAGGTTGCTTCAGGTCAACAGAGGAACACACAATTGGGGGTGTTCGAGCTGAGCTGGGCCTAAACCCTCTATTTTACGATGTCGCTCTAAGGTCCGTGAAATACCTAAACTGCATTGGGCAATATCCCGACAGACTGGCTTTCCATGCCTTCCAGGAACAAATGCTACTAGCTGATAAGAACACTGGCTGGCTGTACAAATTGAAACATTTCCTAAGCGATAAATTAAATATAACCGACAGGGATAACATTCATTATTCCTCAATTAAAACATCATTAGATACATATGTGAATTCATGGTTTGATCTATCGCCCCGTGACCATACGCAATCAAATGGATCCAGGAGTAAGTTGAGAACTTACAGATTGTTCAAATCCAATATTGAGTTTGAACCCTACCTATCATTGTGTAGACAATCTCCAGCTCGACCGGGAGGGCGTTGCCCCCGGAAAATTTTTGAATTTTAGACTTGATTTAACGCACTTTGGCGCTTCTGAGAACTTTGAAAGGGACAGCATATCTCGCAATAAAACCGATTCATAAGAGCTAAAAAAAAAAAAAAAAAAAAAAAAAAAATGAACAAAACAATCGGCGTTCTTCAATGAAATTTCGTCGATGATATTTGTCAGCTATACCCACCCACCCAAATGAAAAGAAAGTTGTCGTGCTTTATGAACACAAACTATTGATGGACATTGTGCTGTTCGTTGATTAGACCGAACGAACGTGAAATGTAAACACGGTCGATACTTGGATGTGATCGGGGGACGGAGGTACTCCCGCCGAAAATTTGGGAATTTTAGACAGTTCCCCACACATATCTGACCCATTTCAAGGCACGTCAGTTACAATTATTGGGGGGGGGGACGAAGTGACCCTTGTCTCCCCCCCCCCCCCTCTTTTCATTTTCGGGCCCTCCCCCCGGAAATACCCATCGAGTTAAGAGTGGATTTACAGATAAACAACAACACGGAATGGATGACGAAAGGTAAGGTCCAAAAGAATTAATATCCTTGGCATCCGTGTCCACTCCATGTGTGGGGTCTAATTTTCGTTTCGGCAACTGTTTAGCGCGCGGCTATATCCGTTGCGGCGAGTAGAATCAAATTTGTGAAAATTGTTCGGTCAAAGGAATTATTGGCATACGTATTGAGGGGTTGAACACCTCCAACCGTCAAATTTCTCAAGTTTAAGAGAAGAAACAGCATTTGGGGATATAGCGACTCGTGATTTTCTTTATAGAGCATCAGGGACACATCGGTGGATTTACAGGTAAAGAACAACAACAACAACAACAAAGTTTGTGGAGTCTAGATTGAGGCAGACCTCACTTTCCTATCAACGCATATTTCAGAGTGTTAACTACGAGAATTAGCATTAGCTTTCCTGAAAACATCGGCTCGGGGAAGTTTAATTTACTTTGTATTGATTAATTGTTGTTATGGCCCGTAAATCAATTCAATTGTATTGTATAGAACACCAGAGAGGTCGCATACAAACAAACAAATAAGGGACATAATCCATAACTGAACAAAGATAGGTACCATACATGTATGTACATGTCTTTCTGATAATTATTCAGAAATCAGATCTACATAATACAAACAACTTTATATGGCTAAGTTTAATAGCTGTTCATAGGGAAAACCATGTGTCATGAACACACACTGTTAGCTTTAATATGATACCTAATACAAAAAATCGTAATGATATCATATCCTCCCGTCTAATCGACACATCTAAGTATACTTGTGAAATTTCACGTGTGTGCCGCCAGTAAGATCGAGCAGACATTCAAGTTCGCCGGGTAAAACTTCCCAAAGCTATGGACAATTTATACAAACAACTTCATATGTTCATATATAAGTTTAATAGCTGTTCATAGGGAAGATCATGTGTCATTAACACACTCTGTTAGCTTTAATATGAAATAAATAAAATTGAAAGTATGCCGAACATACCGTATACTTTATGATAGACACATTTTAAATTTGATTTTTTACGTATCATGTTTCAGTGTGGTATGATATGATATGCGATATTTATCATATTAAATACATGACAGTCATGCCCACAATACAAGCAAACAAATAGAACAAACATGAGAGCCAGTGAGGGACACTCGCTCACATGAATAACAAGAGGACTAAAGCTGTAAAGCTACTTTATCTTTATCTTGCAATAGCAATTAATGAGCAATTAATGAGACAATCGAAGGATACTTTCACTTACAATACAATACAATATTTATTTATCCTCAGAATTACAATATGGTAACGCTAGCTGACAGGAGCTAATATATCTGAGCTACATGTAAATACTAAAATATAATTAAAAAATAACAATGGAATAAAAATATTTACAGTTGTTATATGTTGTATGAGAAATATTAAAAATTCTGTTATAAGAGGTACATGTACAATTCAGTAAGACATGTAGAATTGACTTTTAAAGGATTGTGCTTGTGAGAGTATGATCTATAAAAAAAAAGACAGTAAAACGTTGGATATGACTTTAAAAGCAACAATCAGGACAGTAAAACAATGTATATGCTAAAACCAGATTTGACAGATACAGTGTGTGAGTCTGCTGAAATCAGCCTTTACAAAATCGGCAGTTACATGTAAAACCGGTCCATGATTTAATGAGTCTTCTAAAATCTTTAAAATCTGTAGTTTGTCTAAGATTATTTGGTAGTTCATTCCAAATTTGAGTTCCCAGGTGAGTAAAAGAGTGTAAACCAGCATTTACAGTTCTTCTATGCTGACTGGCAATAATGTTTGTCCTTCTAAGATTATATCCAGTAACTTTGGCATTGAACATCTCATTCATATACAAAGGGTTTAGTTTGTTAAAAGACTTAAAAACTTCTACTGCGATTGTTTGTAGTCTGGATAACTCTAAAGTAGGTAGGTTGGCTCTCTTTAGGAGAGATTCATAAGTGGCATTAAAATCAGTAAACACAAACTTGAGAGCTTTATATTGTAATTTTTCCAGTTTCTTAGTGTTAGAAGAGCCACATGAGTGCCATACGGCAGGACAGTAATTAAAATTTGATAAGATAAACGATTTATATATTAAAAGTCTTGACTGTTGATCGAGGTTGTGGGCTAGTCTTTTCAGCACATTTAGCTGCTTGCTGGCACTTCTTATGATATTGGATACGTGTTCATTGAAATTCAGTTTGTTGTCCAGCTGAACACCCAGCAGCTTAACACTGTGCTCGCTGGTGATAGAGATATCGTTGATGTTGAGAGTGCTCTCCCCTTGTTCTTTGGCGATCATAACTTGAAATTTTGAGGGATTTGCCTGCATCTGATTTACATCGCACCAAGTTATGATGTTTGCACTTTCATTTGATTTTTCATTTTACGTTAACAATATGGGAGGACTGAAGAATTAATACTATAAGTTATGGCAGTCGATGCACTGGAATTCAGGGTGGCATTGAAAAGCTTTTTTCCCCGTGTTTTCATGAATATACAAAATTCGCAAGGCAAAAGTATTACAAGCATAATTAAGGTTGGATAACATTGCTACTGCATACTCTCTCGATCCACAGGGGTGTCTGTCCTTGTTACACAAAACTGTTAAATCGATATGTCATCTGGTCAAGTGCGACTTTGGAACAGCCTTGTATTTTATGCAAGTCAGGGTAATTTATCAACCAATCAAAACAATACAATTTCCTCTAAAGTTTCACTTGCATTTACAATAAGGGAGGACTGACAGATACTTCCAATTGCAAAAATATAAGAGGGCTGAAGGATACTTTCACTTGCATTCCTAGCATAGGAATAAAGCAGGATAACAGGAGAGGACTAGAGAATATAGGCTGCTTTTACTTTTAAGAGAGCTTGATGGATTGTTGTATGGATGTCAATCATCATAATTTGGCTGATGGTTTAATTCTTTTTCAGACCATGTACGTTCATATCATCCAAAAATGGTGTTCTTCAACAGATCTTTAATTTTCACGATTTTTTTTTAATAAGCCATGTGTTCAAAGTAAATTCTGGTAAACTAAATGATATCAACCATTTCTGTACCCATCCTCTCTGAAATCAGAGGTACACATGTTAGTTTCCTGCCAGTGAATACATTCTGACCAAAGAAATATGGTGCCATAGCAGTGACATCACCATAGCGGTAGCATATAGACCATCGGTGGTTGTGTGTCTGCTCTGGTACAGCTTTGGTACCATTACGATGAAGATGTAGTCAACACTATATTACCATACCACGCTGGATACCATGTTTTCACTGACGAGAACATTTTAGAAAGGAGATAAAAAATCTGAAAAATCTGGAGTACTTTCTGCATGGCAAATCTGTGATAGATAAATTAAATATACCGTACTGATGATAGTCTCTTTAGTGTGAATCTATCTGGTTAAATTCACATTCAATGAAGTCAATCCTTTGTATCCAGCAGTGGTCCAGCAAAGGTTTGAATCACTTTGAACATGTTGAAGATGTTTTAAATGAACAATGAGAGTTTTGTAACATCAACGAAGTAAAGTTAAATTATCTTTAAAAGGCACATTTTTGGATTATTTAAGATTACTTAGGAACATCCTGAATGAATGGAAGACTAAACAATTATGAAAGAGTACCGCCCTCTCCCATATATCCTCCTGTGCTGCCTTCCTTGATGAAATGTTCCAAAGGTTGTTGTAGGGGTCTTCGAGATGGTTTCCACCGGGCTGGTCTCAATCTCTGAACAATAATGAGAGAGAAGTTTGTCCAGAGTAGACATTAGGTGGAAATGTAACTACATGATGGCGAATTTTGTACCCAACACAAGACACCGCTCTATGGAATTTGCAGTTTAAAAATTCTGCACAGATTTCTCCCCAGTAATAGTTTATTGATAATTGAAAATAACACGGTGTCCGTTACGTTCTCTCTGTAAAACTGAAACAGAATGGCTTGAATTTGTATATTGTGACATCCGATCATTTTGGCAATCAACAGAAATATTACACACAACATACAGAGAACTATATTATCCTTGATGAAATGACCATTGTGTTTGGGCCCCTATGAGGTTTAAAGCTGTTAGCAGTTGAGCCAGGTCGGCCTTACTTGATGGAAAAAATTGCGTGGTAACGTAGTCCAAATATCCAACAACAGTTTTTCTGTGTAGGCTACATCTTATGTTGTGCACCTTACCGCTATTTGATGTATTAATAAAAAACACGATATTCATGAAAATAGACACAGGAATTATTCATTGACAATGGCATGCTACTGAATGTTGGATCTGATGCTTAGTATTTAGCTAATATGTATATATTACGTACAGCCACTGTACTTTACACTGTCGAATGGTTTCGTATGGTCAGTCGTATTCATATACTCAGAACATAGGGAAAAACAATTTGGACGATAGCGAGATATTGTCTGTCAAATCTGACGCTTATAGGTACCATCATGTAGGTACTGTCGCGTAGTATATGTGTACTTTGTTTGGTGACTCAGTCGTATTTATATACTCAGAACATAAGAAGTGTCAACATCTCTAGATGTAGCCCCCTGGTACCCTTGGGCAAGGTATCGCGATCAACGACAACATAGCAGTCGATGTCAGCCAATCACCAAAAGCAACATCCTGCTCATATTGACCAATCAGATCACTTAAGTACCGCGAGCATGGCGACCGTGACAACAGATTCGAAAACACCATAGCTTGTGCGAGACCCAGTGGCAGATGAACATGAACCTTATCAACAACCATGCACATTATTAAATATAATAGAAACATAGTTTAAAACAAAAATCTATTTAAAGAGAAAATAAACCCATTCATCTACCATCAAACGTCCAGCAAGCCAAGCAAATGTAGGAAACACTGAAACTTCAACGGCGGTCCGCGATGTCATTGTATCCGACCTCACCTTCTCAATGAAGGACTTGAATTGGATTGAAACGCACTCATTTCTATAAAATTTCACTGGTCTATCCATTAATATTTCATTGTTATGCGTGTTCGGATTAAATATTTTACATTCGGTATCAGCGAATAGTTTAGCAGCGAAAGTAAAACCCAAACGTATTTCACCATCAGCGCAGTTTTTCTAGGTCACAAATAGAAACCTTGACGTGGTTGAAGGTGGGGTGTCAAGGGACGCTATCGGTGAGAAACATAAATAAGGACATTTCAGGTTAGCTACTGTGTGTCGAATCTAACGCTTCTATGATACCATCATGTAGGCTGGTCCATGTGTGAAAGTTTGTCAGTTACTTGCCAAAGGGCGGTGGTTCTCTCTGGCTACTCCGGCTTCCTCCACCAACCAAACTGACTGTCACCATATGAGTGAAACAAACTTAAGCCAAATTCCCTCCCTCCATCATTGTCTCGTGTTATGTGTACCAAGTTTTGCCGTTTTAACCACTTACAAGGGCAGAACACAAAGAAAAACAATTTGGACAATGGATAGGTACTGAATGTCTAATCTGACGTTGATGTGGTACCATCATGTGGGTATTGTCACGTAGCATTTGTTTTCCAAGTTTGGTGGCTCAGTCGTATTTATATACTCAGAACATAGGAAAAAAACAATTTGGACGATGACTAGCTACTGATTGTCGAATCTGACGTTGATGTGGTACCATCATGTGGGTATTTTCACGTAGCATTTGTTTTCCAAGTTTGGTGGCTCAGTCGTATTTATACACACAGAACATAGGAAAAAACTATTTGGACGATAGCTAGTTACTGAATGGCGAATCTGACGCTTACAGGGCATCATCCTGTAGGTGTAGTATATGGGTCATTCCATGAAATGGGGGTACCAAAGTGCGACATGCAAACCAATTTTGAAAAGATGTCAAATTCTGGCTGCAATAAGTCAGGGATAATATTGAAATACAGAGATTCGGAAAACATAAGAAAACGGATAATATTCCACAATTTGGGAGAAAATAAAATAATGAAGTTGCGCGTGTAATGAGGACACCAAACTATATGCAAAACGCACCACATAATACGTTAATTTAAGTGTCAAATAGAATAAAAACATGATCAAACTGTTAAAATATTTAATCCTATTCTTAGTCAGCATATTTAGTGGCAATTGACTGCCTCAATCCAATCAAGTGTTGCGTGTAACATGGACACCAAAAATGGCTTCGTGTCCTTTCGAATACATCATGTGAAATCACCATACTAGGTCACCACCAAACTCTAGACTTTACCATCAAACTGATCATGGTACATGAACATTTTATATGTAAGACTGGTCTTAGTTTCACTTACTTTCTTCTTGAATCAACATTTGTTTGTCACACATGTAACGAAGTGGCAAACGTAACTGTTCAGGACGCGAAATAGCACAATACTACTTACCCGCTATTTTTTGCAATTGCCTCATTATATTACACCTACTCTAAAGGGGATCCACCAGCCATGTCACACACATTTGGTCCCATTGCTGCATATTGTAATTCATGCCAAAAAAAAAATAGGTAAAATGCAAGCCGAGGGTGGAGCGTGTAACCATATGAAAGAGGACACGAAAGCGAGACATAAAAGTATATTCCAACTACGGCTATTACGGACACATCGAAATCCTGTCATATTTGGATCGATAATAGACAAGATTAGCCCAGATCAAGAATAGTTTTGAATGACCATTGAATGACATTTTCTTGGTGACCGGTAAGAGGTAAGGTAAGTAACAAAAGAGGACACCAAGCGTTACATGCGCAACCTGGATTTTAGGCTTTCATGCATCCAGAATCTGCATTTAAGGGTGACTGATATGAAATGAACTAAAATAAATTGAAAGACATGAACCAGATCGATACTTTAAGTTCTTTTTTAAGTCAAATTTATCAGCAATTCATGCACACAGTGCAACCAAAAGCATCAATGTTTGCAATGTCACATTTTTGGGGTCCGTGAGTGTCCTCATTTGCTGACACCGATGGTCCTCCAAAAGTAATGACCGTACATATAACTAAGATGTTATCTTATGTATATCTACTTGTATCTGGCATTAAATAGGAATAAATGTTTTTAAAATCAGTGTAATATTTTAGAAAATTCACTGGTTTTCTTAGTGGTGACCCCATTTCATGGAATGACCCATATGTGTACCAAGTCTGGTGGCTCAAACACTTTCAAGAGTGTCAGCGGACGCTATCTGTGACAGAGAGACAGACAGACATACGGGCGGGCATTTCATGCCGGTTCTTTTAATAGTATAGACAACTTATTATGCCGATTGTAGATAAAAGGATATAAATAAAAATATATATATAAACAAAAAGAGTACTTCAGTGTTTCGTTTAGTACCTCTTAAAATATATTACGATATTTCAATCCAACACTGAAGTATTAAACAGTGTCACAATGGTCGCACATAAGTTCTTCCTCTAAAGAGCTGTAATCGTCAAAATATTATGTGGCTATATTTCATTGGCCGATTAACGCGGAGTCCAGGTTGTTATAGCGTGCGGTCAATATTTTTATATGGCTACATTTTATTGGTTGATTTAAAAAAGAAAGAAAAATATTGTGAAAGAAAAGAACAAAATGTTCGCCTTGTGACAGCACGGAAAATGAAAGAAGAAAAAATGGACAAAGAATTGTTGTGATAGAGGAAGACGAAAAAATTGGTGGACCGCGGAAGAAAAAAGATTTTTTAATTATTATTATTATTTTTTTATATTTTTTTTTTATTCTGAATTATTTTTCATCATATCCCTTTTGTGGCTTCAAAGTTTTCGATGACATTATTCTCAGGTAAAATAATCTAGTAGATGAGATGTGACGTTTAAACTGAATTACCGAATATTTCAGAATTCTCCTTTAAGCCACTAATAAAAGACGATTGTTGTGTTTTTATTTCAGTGGGACTAAAATGTCTGTCATAATTGAGAGGACAATGGAAGACTTATCAGTAAAACTGGAACCTCTTGATCAAGAGACAGGATCATTGGTGCAAGATGATTGGGTAACGTACTGGCATTCTGCAAATGAATCTATGGAAGAGGGAGATGTAACAGTGAAGACAACCAACAGCTCAGTGTGCGGTGGGAGAACAACAAGGTGGTATTGAGCATGATCCATGTGGACAATTACTGGTAAGCCGTGAAACCCAGTTGTCGATTGAATTAAAACCAGATCTACAAAAGATACTCACCTTCCTACTTGTCGCTTATGCGGATCTGGCATCAACATCCTTATTTCCATGTTCTGAGTACTGACCAATGTATGTCTAAAACGTCAAGCTTAGGCCACAACTACATGGGAATGATAGGTTGACCTCGTGAGGAGAGAAATATCTGCTGGAATTGATCGATGTATCTAAATTCTATTAATCTTAACAGAATATCATCACAGTTTCTAGAGAATAAGATATTGATCCGATGAATCAAGATAAAATATAGAAGATGACTTTTGGATATACCGTACACTTGTTGTACCCTCCCCACAAAGCGAGACGGGCCAGACGTTTAACCTTGATCTGCCGACAGCTAGGTCTTTTAACACAGAAACCCGGTTCTTGTGCCCGAACCTTAAACATGTAAACTCATCGACATGCGAGACGGGGAAGCGTTATTGTTCTTCGCCACGAAAATGCCAGCCGTCCGTCCGGCCTTCCGTTCTTCCATCCGCCCGTCCGTCCCACATTCTGTGAACGCGGCAGGCTTGAGAAAGTGCTTCACATCAGTTAGACGGCCATTTTGTATTGATTTTCATTGAGGTAGTATGTAATTCAAGATGGCTGTCATTGACCATCTTGGATTCCGCCCGTCTTGTCTTGTGAACGCGGTATCTAGAGAACAACTTGTCCAATTGAGTTCAAGCTTGAGAAGTTGTTTCGCATCAGTAGACGGCCATTGGTGTTGATTTTCATTGAAGTAGTATGTAATCCAATATGATTGCCATTGGCCGTCTTAGATTTCTCTCACCCATATTGTACCTATCTGTGTTGTGAATGCGCTATCTTGAGATCTATACCACCCATCGATTTATAAGCTTCACCATCCAAAACTCCATAAACAACTGCAGACTCACATTCCAGTGTTACACTATCCATCACTGCTTCCCAAACCTCCTCAACTTGTCTCAACAATTCCAGATAAATGTCCCATTCCACATACACATATCCGAGTTACATTTAAAGAGATATTTGAAGAATAATTGCTGTATGCTCTCAAACAGGCTACTTGGCGGAGGATTTGCTATCTCCTCAGCTTGTTCTGAGATCTGGTTTTAATCAAATGCAACAACAGCTTTTGGATACGGTTCTTAAGACTCATGGTGGAGTATGCTGCAGTTTATATTAAATTCACAAACTTCATGTGATTTTGCAAACAGATTTTCGAAGATATATTTAATAACTGACCGTATTGAAGTGGAAAGATGTGTTGATATAAAAATGAGGCTGATTATTTTTTTCTCTTTGATTTAGCCTTTTGTCAAGAAGTGTGCTGATGACGAGCAGACACGTGTCGATGATTCCCTCTCTGATAGACCTTTTCCTGTGGCCATGTACATGATAAAAGTCCAGACGGCAGAGACGACAAAACTGCCCAACGAATCTTTGAGATTTTGGAATCCAGAAACGGACAATACAGGAAGTACGACAGCTGACAGAGTTCATACTTGTGAAGAGCCATGCAAATATTCGTTCTGTCTAAATAGCTTTTCACAGAAAGGTGGCATAAGAAATCATGAAATAACACACACAGGTGAAAAGCCATACAAATGCTCACTCTGTCCATATAGCTGTTCACGAAAAGGAAACCTGAAGAAACATGAAAGGACACATACTGGTGAAAAGCCATACAAATGCTCATTCTGTCCATATAGCTGTTCACGAAAAGGAAACCTGAAAGAACATGAAAGGACACACACTGGTGATAAGCCATACAAATGCTCACTCTGCCTATATAGCTGTGCACAGAAAAGGAGCCTAAAGGAACATGAAAGGACACACACTGGTGAGAAGCCATATAAATGCTCATTCTGTCTATATAGCTGTTCACATAGAGGGAACCTGAAGGATCATGAAAGAACACATACCGGTGAAAAGCCATACAAATGCTCACTCTGTCCATATAGCTGTTCACAAAAAGGGAGCCTAAAGGAACATGAAAGGACACACACTGGTGAAAAGCCATATAAATGCTCATTCTGTCTATATAGCTGTTCACATAGAGGGAACCTGAAGGATCACGAAAGAACACATACTGGTGAAAAGCCATACAAATGCTCACTCTGTCCATATAGCTGTTCACAAAAAGGGAGCATAAAGGAACATGAAAGGAGACATACTGGTGGAAAGCCATATAAATGCCCACTCTGTCCATATATATGTTCACAAAAAGTAAACCTGAAGAAACATGAAAGGACACATACTGGTGAAAAGCCATATAAGTGCTCACTCTGTCCATATAGCTGTTTACGAAAAGGGAGCCTGAAGGATCATGAAAGTTTACATACTGAAGCAAAGCCATATAAATGCTCACTCTGCTCATATAGCTGTTCGCGGAAATGGAACATGAAGGTTCATGAAAGGACACATACTGGTGCAAAGCCATATAAATGCTCACTCTGTCTATATAGCTGTTCGCGGAAATGGAGCCTGAAGGTTCATGGAAGGACACATACTGGTGCAAAGTCATAAAATGCTCACTCTGTCCATACAGCTGTTCACAGAAAGGATATCTTGGGCGACATGAAAAGACACATACTGGTGCAAAGTCATAAAATGCTCACTCTGTCGATACAGCTGTTCATAGAAAGGACACCTTGGGCGACATGGAAGGACACATACTGGTGTAAAGCCATAAAATGCTCTCTTTGTCCATAATATAGCTGTTCACACAAATGGAACATAAAGAAACATGAAAGAAACCACACTGATGAAAAATCATATAAGTGTTGATTCTGTCCATATTATAGCTGTTCACAGAAAGGGAACCATAATAAGATACATGCATATGAAAACCACAAACATGCTTCTTGTAGCTGCTCAAAGATAAGACGCCTACAGGAACACAACATAACACATAATAATGAAAAAAACCATGGGAATGAGGCTCGCATAGTGTGTGTTCTGGCTTTCTCGTATTCTTTTTATTATGGATTGTTTAACAGCGAGAAATTCTGGTTCGAGATGATATGTAAAAAAGCATGCTGAAATACATACGAAAATGCCAAAAATGGAGGTAAAGTCCAATGTTCCATGTCAGATACGGTTATATTAGTTACCTGTGTGTACGGAGCAGACTTTCACTATTAACATGTGGACCTATAGAGAACATGCAACAATACTACACACATTTCACGGTATCTACCAGTGGACATTTGAGAAGCGCAAGGGCGTATTTGAGAGATTGAGGGCCTATATTGTATCCAAATAGGTCATTTAGTGTCTCATTTTGAAGCTCTTGTGGTGTAGACGACTTCAGGGATGACCATTTCATCAGTGACGTCATCATTAGGAGTAGTAGCGAACTCAGGCATTTTGGGAATGGAGGTAGAGACTAAGGCGCGCTGGCGTAGACCTGGAATTGTGGGAAAAGGACATGGGAATGAATGTTTTAGCCTCGAGATGGAGCACTACTGGTCCGAATGGGGTGTGAAAGTGAAGTACTCGTGGAGGAGCCTTCGAATGGACTGGTTAATTGTGGAAGTAGAGGCTATGGCACGCATACGAAGTGCTAAACGTTCATGGGAACGGACGTTTCGGTTTCGAGATGACCCACTATTGGTTTAAATGGGGCGTATGGGGTACCGAATATAACTGAATTTTTGATTCATGAAAATATGCTCCCTGGACTGATGCTGTATTTTTTGGGCATTCATGAGAATATGACACCTCAAACAAAAATCAGACTTGAGCAATCTTCCAAATATCTTTGCGAAAATATAATTTTGTTTTGAGGTGACATATTTTTGTTACAAGAGAAAATTCTCCTAATAAATGCCGCAGAAATACCAAAATATGCCAGGGATTACATTTTGATGAAATGTAAACTCAATTTATACAACTGGCCATCGTAATTGTTCCCAGGCTGATATTTCAGTACATATTCTTCAAGCAAAATATGTTTTTGCAGGTTTTGGATTGAAAAAAACCCACCCCAAATCAGCTTCATTACCGCCACACACAAAAGAGTTTTTCGTATGTAAACATCACACATCCTTTATATAATTGTACTGAAAATATAACCAAAAATATTTCTTTTGTATGTATATCATGTTTCATGTTGGGTTTATTAAACGAAGATTTCAGAAAATGTACCCAGAAGAACATTTTTAGTAATTTTCAGAGCAATTAATGGAAAGAACGGCCTTTTCCCTATTCAATTTTAGTGACATAATTTTCAAAATTTGATAAAAAAAAGAGAATGAGAAATTATTTTGTGAAAATCTCCCTGAAATGGTTCTAGACTATGAAATGAAGTCATTCTTTTCCGGAGCAGGGTTTCATCCAGTGATGATTTGGGAACCAATTTCGGCTCTTTCACAAAAAAGACCAAAGCTCCTCCTCCCCCGTTATTACCAAAACTAAAAATCCAATGTAAATTAATTAAATCTGCGTAAAACGATATTTGATCTCATTTAAAAGATGAAAGACAGTCTTGATATTAGGGCTGGGAAATGGCTCTGATAGCATATCTGAGCCCACGGCTAGTATAACATTGGTGCTTTCTGATCTGTTTTCTGAAGTTTTGTTTGTTACATAATAAAGATTCATTTTAGTTGCTTGACTAGTAGTAGGCTCACAACCGCCTATTTGTGAGTATATACCAAGCAGCGAAGCGTGACTGGTTTACTGTACATGATTACTCTGTAACTTGTTTTCTTCAATCACTTGATATATATTTCACAAATTGGCGCTAGGACTATACACAGTGTGAACTGCTCTCAGCATGTATCTAATTCCGAGTTGGGTCGCTCTACATTACAAGCGTCTAGTCCGTCATTCATAATCCAGCCGTCGTCAATTAGAGAATATCCGCGTCCATAATCCAAAGAGCTATTCCATTTCCATATAACAGTATTGGCACCAATTTCAAAAAGACAAAAGTGTACATAAACATAGGCTTGTTTCCTGCAAGAGAGAAGCGGTCTTGGTATGTGCTTTAGAATAGGTTAACCAGAGGACTATTCTGTGAAGTCATGTGACGCAGTCAGTATGTCGGCACCTCTTCCCACTTCCCTTATATGTGTTGTAATTCAATGATGCCTGCAAGACATCATGATGTTCCAAAGTATCAAATCAGTATCGCTGATCAGTAAAAATCAGTATCTGATTTTTCTGATACTGAAAGATCAGTACATGTCCAATGTTGAATCTTCCGCATCTTAGTTGGGTTATCTCGTTCTTTCCTTGACTTATTATTTATCAATTCAAAATCAGTAGCTCTGCGACTAACGTTCGTAAGTGAAACGCCATTGGAATCGTAATCCCTAGATAAACTGGACATATTATAAGTCATTCTCAGCCGTATGTGAGTCCGAATGAGCCGAAATCCCGATAAGCTTCTCGGTCATCCTTGCCTCGACGTTTGATGTTATTGGTAACTCATAATCCTGTCTGGGGAAATTTTGCTAATCCTAACCTGGACATCACGACGATTTCTTTAGTTCTACAGCCAGGAAGATAAAATTACATCTTATCGTTGTGTCAAACCGATAGGGGAATTGTCGCCCTCTGGTATGGTTGACATGACTGAAAGCGGATTTCCTGGCCGATAGGAGCCGAAATCGACCTTTCCAATGTATTTTGCTGATACAGGTAACTAAACAACTCACTTGTCTCCTGCTGTATTCTGTTGAGTTTGCATTCTCTTGTTGAACAGAGCAGAGCTTAACTGGGTATTTTATATAAGGATTATATCCCGAATACAGGCGCATAAGTCCAATGTTTTGTAGCAACACTTCACATTTTGGGATATTTCATATATTTAAATAATGTAAAGATTTGGTAAAGATAATTGGATGATATTGATTTTTTTTATATATATTATCTAATAATATATCTTTTATTGTATCGCGAAAGGCTTTTTAATTTATATAGAATGTGATCTGTCAAAGAAATCTAAAATCTAGAATATACCCGAACCCTGCTCCGCCGTCACCTCCCCTCAGCTCCGCCGTCACCTCCCCTCAGCTCAATCGGAAAGTGTTGGGGATTATTCATTTGAGGATGATTAACTACAGAGAACGATAATCGCAACACGAGATTTTTATTTGTAATTTACTCAACTTCTGCTTTTATTAGTAAATAAACCGAGGGAATATGAGTGTGATGAGTTTAAAGGACCATCCAGCCAATTAGTGTATCTGACTTAAATATAGACTTCACTGTCTGGTATGTTGTGATGACGTGTAAGAATGGTTCTGTATGTTTCTGTCGTTATTTATTAGCCCTCCAGCTTATTAGATAGAGTTCCAACGCAACAGAATACAATCGCAATAATAAATGTACATGTATGAAGTGTATGCGGTACACTTAATATTTGCTAAAAGTTGAATGTTGTATGGTACGGTACATGTGCATGTGAGTGTAGACAGAACAGCTACTGTTACATTTCACGCTTCGCTAAGCCGAGTTACGATGTAGGGTAGTGCTATTCACTCAGCAATTTACACTTAAACTCAATTTCAGTGAAAAGTGCGACATTTCGGCACTCTCTTTCCAAGCCATATTAGGCTAAAAATAGAAATGTTCACATATGTTCATTCTTGTAACATATATTCAACATATAAACAGATCACATTATGTATCTCAATACTTGTGGTTTTGTTTTATGACACCATGCCTTTCTAAACTAACTGCATATGTGAAAAAGTTGCCGAAATTTAGCTTAAATTCGCGGTTGAAGAATCTACAACTTGGTAACCCTCAGAATGGTCTGTTGATATGTTAATCATACCTTAAAGAAGGTGTGAGAATCTGAATTTTTAATATAATTTTGCCTGCAATAGAAAGGTGCCGAAATGTCGCGTGCCGAAAAGTCGTACTCTTCACTTAGTGCCGAAATGACCTTTTGCCCGGAAGTGACTCCAAACCCGGAAGTGATGTCACCTGACGTCATCTGTGACGACGTCGCAACGTCACGTCAAGTCACGCCACGTGACTTAATCAGCCTCACCCACAATACGACAAAATTTCCGCTGTATTTACTACTGATGTGCTATGTTTCTGCTACCACCTACGATAGAATGCCTACAATAGACCTACATGCTGTGTACGCTTGATAGTAAGAACTAGTATGCAAAGAATAAGGAGTATTTTCAAATTTTTGACAAAATGGATGTTCTATTCAGAAAATAATAGCCAGGAGACATGAGCGATGACTTACATAATGCGACGTGCGACGCGAATGTCCGCCGTGAGTCGCATTTGAAGGAAATTTTCAAACATAAAGTGCAACGAACGTTCGGGTCACGTTCTCGCCGCCGTCTGCCAATAGATTAACCTAGGGATTCGCGACGCGCAACGGACATTTGCGTAGCGTGTCGCGTTTGTGAATCGCAACACACAAATGCGATAAATATAGTCTATAAGTCGCAGACGGTGATGAGACATGCCTCTATTATACAGCTCGTTGTATTAGTTCTATCGGGATTCTTTGTGCACTGTCCTTCAGTGCGGATGACCATGGATAAATTCAAAGAATTCTTCGGATTAACTGATTTCTTTACCTTCCACCCGCAGAAAAAGTGATAACAAGCCCCCTAAATAACAGTCTATATAAAAATAATCACATATATATTTTTTCGAATGAATCAGAGAAATTCAGAGATATGGCATTTCAGTGAGCAGTTGAACATGTACACCTAGTATACAACCTGAGAATAAAGTAACACGGTAAACATTTAAATGTTTTACATATATGTTTTGCCACAGGTAGTAGTGATTGAAATTAGCCACAGGAAAGGTCTATTCACAATGCCGATTTCTGGCAATAGCTGTGTCATTCTCAAGGAAAGGCGCAATTCGTGTCACTCGACCCGAATTTCATTCTAATCAAACTTCCGGCTGGAAAAATTCAGATTGTTCGTATATTTAATTAGTAGAGTACGAATTACTTATTGCAAGCAATGTCCCGATTATTTTTTTCGGGTAAAATTTCACCAGAATCCTCAATTTAGGGTAAAATAGACCTGTCACTGGCTGTAGTGACCTTCTTGATATCGCGATAAAGTTGCCAGAAATTCTTGTGTTCTACATTATTTCACCTTTTTGGCAAGCACCTGCATCTGTTTTTTCACTATATGAATATATTGTCTACAAGAGCAGATTATCTCGTGAAAATGGCATGGGTAAATGTCTGTCACTGGTTTTCGGGTCACTGGTGTTACTGTAACTGAAATCAGAGCCAAAAAGCGAACGCTCAAATTAGAAACAAAGTTTTGCCACCATGCGTCTTCTTTTCCAAGCGTGGGTAAGCTTGAGATTCCAAAGGATGTGTTTTATGAGACTCTTTTCAGTATTTCAGTCATTTCTACCGGTCACTGGTGTTACGAGTCAGGATCAACATGTAGTGGCTCTTCAGTTAAAATATTAACTGATAATAAAGAAATGTGCATACGAATTACAAAAGCATTGTTTTCGGACCGTCACGACAATATATGACGGAGCAACAATCAATTCCTTCCAAAATGGCAGTGGTGTTACCTGTCAGTGGTGTTACTATTTGTACGGTAACACCATTGACAATAATGATGATTTTGCTCCAAATTTCAGTGCAACTTGAATTTACCTTTCTTCCAGATAATACTAAGTTAAGGGGTCTTTTCATATACGTGTTTTGCTCCTAAATAGCTTTCACTTACGGCTGCATTTTTGCCTCTATGAACAAATTGGTCACTGGTGTTACACGTGGGCAGTGGTGTTACTCTATGTCACTGGTGTTACCAGGTTGTCACTGGTGTTATATTTCAGTTGGACAAATATTTGGAGAAGAAAAAGCAGTTTTACCACAAGGCTTTTCATATACGTGTTTTGCCCCTAAATATTCTTCACTTCCAACTGCATTTTTGCGTCGATGAACAAATTAATCAGTGGGACGTGCTACACGAGGTGAGTGGTGTTACCGGATTGTCACTGGTGTTACGGATGCAAGAATCGTCTAGAAATTCAGAAACACTTGTTTAAGTTGTCCCATATTTCGAAAAAGAAACGAACTCGATTAGTATAAAGTCAGCATCAAGAATAAATAGGTTTATTATACAGAATCTACATGAATGGTTGATACATGCGGCCCAATTGACTGATTTTGGTGAGCTAGGTAGCATAATTAGGATATTAAAAACAAACTTGTTTTCTTAACTTCAATATTTTTCCATCATTAGTCATAGTTACACGCAATGTATTGCTTAGCATATGTGTATCTTACTATTTCTGTCCTCTTAGTGCCCAATCTACTGATCATTCCTGTGTAACACCACTGACATGATTGAAGACTACTGCACCGTTAAGTGTTACGAAAATTTTATTATTCGGAGTTTTGGCAATGGAGACTCTGTTAAAATCAAATTCTGTAGTCAATGGTGATCTTGATTTTGAGATATTTCTTCAAGGGAAAATGTGCCTTTCCGTGAGAATGACCCAGCTCAAGTACCAAAATCGTATGTTAAATATGGGAGAAAGCCTCAAAATCCAAAATGTAGTAAGGCTGAACATCTAGTGTATATTTGACCAAACACTTGGACACTCTGTATAAGCATCACTAGATATACGGTTATATATTTGACCATACAATTGGATAAATTAATCATTCACGACACTGTTCAGGACAGTGCGGACTTCGAGGTAACTGCTGAGCTATTGACCTACCCTCATTGATCTGTCGTTGATCTTTAACTCAGGAGTGAATGGGCGTCTCAGGTTTTTTTCGATATATTTTGATACACAGACGATAAAACGATGGTGTTCGTATTAGGCAAAATGGTGTGTGAAACCCTGCAATAGTAACTGAGCATCATGCCTGTCCTAGGTATTATATAGTCCAGACAGCAACAGACAGTGTTCTACGGGGGAACAGGCGTCATCTACTAAGAACTGCAGAGCCTTCCCCTGGAATTACGCCTGACCTCGAGCCGTGTTTTGCGTATGTAGATTTGCCCTCATCTAGGGAAACCCCTCCTCTCCAGCACATCCCAGAGGGGAGATACAGACGGCATCCACAACCTTTAGTACTACAAGATCCGGGCGAAGTGTGAAACCCCCTAATAGACTGCATGAATTTTAGACTTATTTTAACGCGCTTTGGCGCTTCTGAGAACTTTGAAAGGGATAGCATATCTCGCAATAAAACCGACCCATAAGAGCTGAAAAAAAAAAAAATAATAAAAAAAAAATCAAAAAAAAAAAAAAAAATCGGCCTTCTCCAATGAAATTTCCCCAACGTTGCTTCGAAAATAATTCGTCAGCTATACCCACCCACTCAAGTGAAAAGTTGCAGTGCTTTATGAACACAAACTATTGATGGACATTGTGCCGTTCGTTGATTAGACAGAGCGAACTTCATGGAGAAGTTGAGACATGATCACATATTCCAGTGTTTCAAATGTGAACACGGCCAATACTTGGAGCTTCTATAGATGTGATCGGGGGTCGGGGGTGCTATTTTGGAATTTCAGACGGTTCCCTACACATACCCATTTCAAGGCACGTCAGTTACAATTACGGGGAGGGGGAGTGGTCCTTGCACCCCCCTCCCACCTCCTCTCATATTGGGGGGGGGGGGGGTGGCAGGGGCTTGCGGTTCCACCCCCCGGAAAATACCCATCAAGTTAAGAGTGAATAAACAACAACCCGGAATGGGTGACGAAAGATAAGGTCCGAAATAATTAATATCTTTGGCATCCGTGTTCACTCCAGTTATAGGGTTTAATTTTCGTTTAGGCTACTGTTTAGCGCGCGGCTACGTGTATATCCGTTGCGGCGAGCAAATTTGTGCAGATTGTTCGAAATTCGGTCAAAGGTATTATTGGAATACGTATTGAGGAGTTGAACACCGCCAACCGCCAAATGTCTCAAGTTTAAGAGAACAAACAGCATTTGGGGATATAGCGCCTCGTGATTTTTCTTTGTACAGCACCAGGGACTAATACAGATCGGTGGATTTAAAGGTAAAGTAGAACAACAACAACAACAACAAGGTTTGTGAAGTCTTGATTGAGGCAGACCTCACTTTTCTCCCAACGCATGTTGCAGAGTGTTAACTAAGAGAATTAGCATTGGCTTGGCCGAAAACATCGGCTGGGGGAAGTCTAATTTACTTTGTATTGATTAATTGTTGTTGTTGTGATGGCCCGTAATTCAATTCAATTTTATTGTATAGAACACATCAAAGAGGTCGCATATAAGGACATAATCCATAACTGAACAAAGATACCCATATGTACATGTCTTTCTGATAATTATTCAGAAATCAGATCTACCTACTCAGAAATCGTAATGATATCATATCCTCCCGTCGAATCGACACACCTAACGGTACACCAAACTGAAGAATGATAAGGACTCCTGTAATTTGTCCTGTATACTTCCGAAGTTTCCCGTGTGTGCCGCCAATAAGATCGGGCAGACATTCAAGTTCGCCGGGCAAAACTTTCCAAAGTTATTTACAAATTATGCAAACAACTTCATATGGCTAAGTTTAATAGCTGTCCATAGGCAAGATCATGTGTCATGAACACACACTGTTAGCTTTAATATGAAATAAATACAATTTGAAGTAAACCGAATGTACTGTATACTTTACGATAGACCCATTTTGAAGTTGATTTATTACATATCATGTTTTAGTGTGGTATGATATGATATATGCGATATTTATCATATTAGATACATGACAGTCGTGCCCACAATACTTGCAAACAAATAGAACAAACATGTGAGCCAGTGAGGGACACTCGCTCACGTGAATAACAAGAGGACTAAAGCTGTAAAGCCTACTTTATCTTGCAATAACAATTATTGAGACGATCGAAGGATATGTTCACTTACGATAACAATATGATAGGACAGAAGAATATACTTTCACTTTCATTAACAATATGAGAGGACTGAAGAATTAATACCACAAGTTAGGCCAGTCGATGCACCAGAATTCTGGGTGGTATTGAAAAACTTTTTTCTCCTGTGTTTTCATGAATATACATAATTAGCAAGGCAAAAGTAAGAAAGGCATAATCAAGATTGAATAAATTGCCACTCCATACTCTCTCGGTCCACAAGTGTTGTCTGTCCGTGTTACACAAGAACTGTTCAATCGATATGTCAACTGGTCAAGTGTGACATTGGAACAGCCTTGTACATTATGCAAGTCAGAGTAATTAATTAACCAATCAAAACAATACAATTTCCTCTATAATTTCTCTTGCATTTACAATGAGGGAGGACTGACAGATATTTTCAATTGCAACAACAGAAGTGGGCTGAAGGATAGTTTCACTTGCATTCATAGCACAGGAATAAGCAGGATAACAAGAGAGGACTGGAGGATATCTATAGGCTCCTTTTTGTTTTAAGAGAGCTTGATGGATTGTTGTACGGACGTCAATTATCATAATTTGGCTGATGGATGATTTTTTTCCCAGACCATGTACCTTCATATCATCAAAAAATGGTGTTCTTCAACAACTCTTTCGTTTTCACGAATGTTTTTTTTTAAATAAGCCATGTTTCCAAAGTAAATTCTGGTAAACTAAATGATATCAATCATCTCTTCTCTGTACCCATCCTCGCTGAAACTAGGGGTACACATGTAAGTTACGTGCCAGTGAAAACATTGTGAGACAGTGACCAGAGCGATATGGTTTCATAGCAGTGACATCTTCACCATAACGGTAGCATATGGACCATAGATGGTTGTGTGTCTGGTCTGGTACAGCTTGGGTACCATTACGGTGAAGATGTAGTCAACAGTATGGTACCATACTGCTCTAGATACAATGCT
This sequence comes from Hanleya hanleyi, assembly GCA_036873755.1. Lineage (NCBI taxonomy): Eukaryota > Metazoa > Mollusca > Polyplacophora > Lepidopleurida > Hanleyidae > Hanleya > Hanleya hanleyi. Next base: position 95,639 of record JAVTVY010029191.1, read on the forward strand.
TCCAATGGAGGGGAAATTTAAGAAAGGAGATAGAAAATCTGAAAAATCTGGAGTACTTTCTGCATGGCAAATCTTTGATTGAAAAATTAAATTTACTGATGGTAATCTCTTTAGTGTGAATCTATCTGATTAAATTCACATTTTATGAGGTCAATCCTTTTTATCCAGCAGTGGTCCAGCAAAGGTTTGAATCACTTTGAAGATGTTTTAAATGAACAACGAGAGTTTTGTAAACTTCAACGAAGTAAAATTAAATTATGTTTAAAAGGCACATTTTTGGATCATTTAAGATTATTTAGGAACATCCTGAATGAATGGAAGACTAAACAATTATGAAAGAGTACCGCGCTCTCCCATATATCCTCCTGCGCTGCGTTCTTTGATGAAATGTTCCAAAGGTTGTAGGGGTCTTCCGGATGGTTTCCACCAGGCTGGTCCCAATCTCTGAACAATGATGAGAGAGAAGTTTGTCCAGAGTAGACATTATGTGGAAATGTAACCATATGATGGCCAACTCTATGGAATTTGCAATTTAAAATTCTGCACAGATTTCTCCCCAGTAATAGTTTATTGATAAATGAAAATAACATGCAACATAGGGAGAACTATATTATTCTTAATGAAATGACCATTGTTTTTTGGGCCCCTATGAGGTTTAAAGCTGTTAGCAGTTGAACCAGGTCAGCTTTTACTAAAGCCTTACTTGATGGGGAAAATGGCGTGGTAACGTAGCCCAAATATCCAACAAGAGCTTTTCTGTGTGTGCTATATCTGAATGTACCATTGTGCAATGTACCGCTATGCGATGTATTAATAAAAAACACGATATTCATGAAAATAGACACAGGAAATTATTCATGGACAATGGCATGCTACTGAATGTTGGATCTGATGCTTAGTATTTAGCTAGTATGTATATGCTACGTACAGCCACTGTACTTTACACTATCGAATGGTTCCATATGATCAGTCGTATTTATATATTCAGAACATGGAGAAAAACAATTTGAACGATAGCGAGATACTGCTGTCGAATCTGACGCTCATATGGTACCATCATGTAGGTACTGTCGCGTAGTATATGTGTTCTAAGTTTGGTGACTTAGATATTGGACAATAGCTAGCCACTGAATGCCGAATGTGTCGCTCATATGGTACCATCATATAGGTATTGCCTCGTAGTATACGCAGTGCTCCAGATAATTTTTTTTTATGAGGAGTACTATACTCCTCCAAATTTGTTCGAAGGAGTATCGCTTGTCATACCAGGAGTATTGTTTCTTGCCCAGGCCTGTGCTGTAATATTTTCTATGGAAACCTATTATGGGTTACCTAAAATCTCCTAGGGTAACCTGAAATAGGTCCCCTAACGAGAAAATTAGGGTAACCTATGTTCACCTAGGATAACCTGTTTGATTGACGGCATCTAATTAACGTATTCCTTTGAAAACATTTAAATAAATGTCATTATTTTATCATAAAAATCATGTCTTTACTACTTTATTTTTATTTCCAATCCCATGTATAAGAACTGTGTATTCAGATTTGTATTAAGAGGTGAACTGCGGTCAAATAGCCTACCAAGTCTACTGAATCCCCACCAGAATATAAATTTCCATCTGTTATTTATCTGTATTTCATCATTGAAAACTGCTGAAATGACAAGAGATTACATATGGATAACTTCTTGAAAAATGAGAAACCTGCTTGAATTCTGCAGATTTCTCATCCATTGATCATGATAGATTTAGATTTAAAATATCACGAATTATCAAAAGTTTTTCGGAATTATTAACTTTTAGTTGCATAACAACAACAACGTGCGCGAATACCTTGTTTGCATCACTTGTCCACCAAACAATCTGTCAATGCGTGGTTGACGAACATCTTCTGAAACACTTATTTATGACATCATGGGTCTTTTGTGCCTTTCATAATCTCTTTAATTCTTTCGTCTTTGGTGATTTTAAAAATTACTTTCTGTTTCGTTCTTTTGGATTATGGTACTGTCAAAGTTGCTCCACGTGCTCAACGTATGTTGTTCGTTTGAGAGGCACGAGTTTACTCGCGCCGCACATGCGATACAATCACAAATTCTATTGGTCAATTCAGTTAAAAGCATCCTCCGATTGGATTCACTATCAACACTATTGCGGAAGTTGAAAATGTACTCGTCATGTTACAACAACAACATGCGGTTACGACACGGTATGTGTTACGGTATCTTTACGCATTGATTTTGGCGATAAGGCGTATCAGCTATTTATCGGGCGTATTTGTTACGCCTAGATTTCAGCATGCATGCGTTTTTGAACTTTTTGTAGGCGTAAATTACGCCAATACGCCCCTTATCTGGAGCACTGTATACGTGTACAAAACTTGGTGGCCTATAACCACTCGCAATGGCAGAATACAGGGAAAACAATTTGGATGACGGTTAGCTATTGGCTGTCGAATTTGACGCGCATATGATAACTTCATATACATGCAGGTATTGTCTCGTAGCGTTTGTGGCTCAGTCGTAATTATATGCTCAGAACATAGGGGAAAACAATTTGGACGATGGTTAGCTACTGATTGTCGAATTTGACGCTTTCATAGTACCCTCCTGTAGGTGTAGTACATGTGTAGCAAGTTTGGTGGCTCTGAACCACTTGCAAGGGTGTCAACGGGCTCTATCTGTGGGAGACATAAATACGGACCTTTCAGGCTAGCTACTGTATGTCGAATCTAACGTTTATGTGATACCATCATGTTAGTCATTGTCTCGCTTTATATGTGTACCAAGTTTGGTGGTTTTAAACCACTTACAAGGGCAGAACACAGAGAAAAATAATTTGGGCGATGGCTAGCTACTGATTGTCGAATTTGACGCTTTCTTGGTACCATCCTGTAGGAGTAGTACATGTGTTACCAAGTTTGGTGACTCTAAACCACTTGCAAGGGTGTCAACATCCTCGCTAAAACCAGGAGTATCTCTATCCTAGATATAGCTCCTGGTACGCTTGGGCAATGTATCGTGATCAACGACAACACAGTGGTAGATGTCATCCAATCAGCAAAAGGAACATCCTGCACATTTTGACCAATCAGACCACTTAAGTACCGCGACCATGGGGACCGTGACAACAGATTCGAAAACACCATAGCTTGTGCGATACCCAGTGGCAGATGAACATGAACCTTTTCAACAACCATGAACATTAATAAATATGAAGGGAACAGTTTAACAAAATCTATTTGAGGACAAAATAAACCCATTTATCTACCATCAAACGTCCAGCAAGCCAGGCAAATGTAGGAAACACTGAAACTCCAACGGCGGTCCGCGATGTCATTGTATCGAACCTCACCTTCTCAATGAAGGATTTGAGTTGGATTGAAACGCACTCATTTCTATAAAATTTCACTGGTCTATCCATTAATATTTTATTGTTATGCGTGCTCGGATTAAATATTTTACATTCGGTATCAGCGAATAGTTTAGCAGCAAAAGTAAAACCCAAACGTATGCTATCATCAGCGCAGTTTTTCTAGATCACGTAACTGGAACGTGGGTAGAACGCGGTTTGCTATGCAAGTTGGTCAAGGGTTCGCCTTTGTCTCACAAATGGAAACCTTGACGTGGTGAAGGTGGGGTGTCAACGGACGCTATCTGTGAGAGACATAAATACGGAAATTTCAGGCAAGCTACTGAATGTTGAATCTAACGCTTATATGATACCATCCTGTAGGCATTGTCTCATATTATATGTGTACCAAGTTTGGCGGTTTTGAACCACTTACAAGGGCAGAACACAGAGGAAAACAATTTGGACGATGGCCAGCTACTGATTGTCGAATTTGATGTTTATGTGGTACCATCATGTCATTGTGGGTATTGTCACGTAACATTTGTTTTCCAAGTTTGGTGGTTCAGTCGTATTTATATAATCAGAACATAGGAAAAAAACAATTTGGACAACGGCTAGATACTGAATGTCGAATCTGGCGCTTGCAGGGCACCATCCTGTAGGTGTAGTATATGTGTACCAAGTTTGGTGGCTCAAACACTTTCACGAGTGTCAGCAGACGCTATCTCTGACAGAGAGACAGACAGATATACGGACGGGCATTTCATGCCGGTTCTTTTAATGGTATAGACAACTTATTATGCCGATTGTAAATAAAAATATATAAATAAAACAATATATATCAACAAAAAGAGTGCTTCAGTGTTTCGTTTAGTAGCTCTGAGAATACATTACGATATTTCAATCCAACACTGAAGTATTAAAAAGTGTCAAGATGGTCGCACATAACTTCTTCGTCTAAAGAGCTGTAATCGTCAAAAGATTCTGTGGCTATATTTCATCATATTCATTGGCTGATTAACGCGCAGTCCAGGTGGTCAGCGTGCGGTCAATGATATTTTTATATGGCTACATTTTATTGGTTGATTTAAAAAAGAAAGAAAAATATTGTGAAAGAAGAAAAAAAATGTTCGCCTTGTGACAGTACGGAAAACGAAAGAGAAAGAAATTGACAAAGAATTGTTGTGGTTAAAGAAGACGAAACAATTGGGGGACTGCCGAAAAAAAAAGATTTTCTATTATTATTTTTTTTTTTTTTTTTTGCTATGAATTATTTTTCACCATATCTTTTTTGTGGATTCATAGTTTTCGATGACATTATTCTTAGGTAAAATAATCTAGTAGTTGAGATGAGACGTGTAAACTGAATTACCGAATATTTCTCCTTTAAGCCACTTATAAAAGATGATTGTTGTGTTTCATTTTAGTGAGACTGAATTGTCTGTCATAATTGAGAGGACAATGGAAGACTTATCAGTATAACTGGAACCTCTTGATCAAGCGACAGGATCATTGGTGCAAGATGATGGGATAACGTACCGGCATTCTGCAAATGAATCTATGGAAGAGGGAGATGTAACAGTGAAGTCAGAACCAACAGCCCAATGTGTGGTGAGAGAACAACAATGTGGTGTTGAGCATGATCCATGTGAAGAATTACCGGTAAGCCGGGAAACACATTTGTCGATTAGATTAAAACCAGATCTACAAAAGCCTTTACCCATTCTACTTGTCACTCATGAAGATCTGGCATCAACACCCTCGTTTCCATGTTCTAAGTACTGACCAATGTATGTCTAAAACGTCAAGCTTAGGTCACAACTACGTCATGTACGTGGGAATGATAGGTTGACCTCGTGAAGGGGGAAGTATCTCCTTGAATTGATCGATATATCTAAATTCTATTAATCTTAACAGAATGTCATCACGGTTTCTAGAGAATAAAATATTGATCCGATGAACTAAGATAAAATATAGAAGATGACTTTTGCATATACCGTACACTTGTTGTACCCTCCCCACAAAGTGAGACGGGCCAGACATTTAACCTTGATCTGCCGACAGCTAGCTCTTTCAAAACAGAAACCCGGTTCTTGTGCCCGAATCTTAAACATGTAAAATCATTGACATGCGAGACGGGGAGCGTTATTGTCCTCCACCACGAAAATGCTAGCCGTCCGTCCGTTCTTTCATCCACCCATCCGTCCCACATCTTGTGAACGCGGTATCTCTGGAACAGTTCGCCCAGTTGACTTCAAACTTGAAAAGTTGCTTCACATCAGTTAGACGGCCATTTTGTATTGATTTTCATTGAGGTAGTATGTAATTCAAGATGGCTGTCATTGACATCTTGGATTCCGTCCATCCTGCATCTTGTGAACACGATATCTTGAAAACAACTCAACAAATTGACTTCAAACTTGAGAAGGCGCTTCACATCAGTTAGACGTCCATTGGTATTGACTTCCTTCGGGTAGCATGTAAACCAAGATGGCTGCAATTGACCATCTTGTATTCCGTCTGTCCTGTATCTTGTTAACGCGGGAACTTGAGATCAATTTGTCCAATTGACTTCAAACTCGATAAGGTGCTTCACAGTATGCAATCCAAGATGCCTGCCATTGACCATCTTGGATTCCGTCCGTCCTGTATCTTGTGAGCGCGGTATCTCGAGAACAACTTATCCAATTGACTTTTCAAAATTTGATCAAAAAAAGAATTTCTTTTAACAGCAGAATGAGAATCCTAAAATGGTTCTAGACTATGAAATGAAGTCATTTTTTTCCGGAGCAGGGTTTCATCCAGTGATGATTTGGGACCCAATTTCGGCTCTTTCACAAAAAAGACCAAAGCTCCTCCTCCCCGGTTATTACCAAAACTAAAAATCCAATGTAAATTAATTAAATGTGCGTAAAAATGATATTTTATCTCATTTGAAAGATGAAAGTCAGTCTTGATATTGGGGCTGGGAAATGGCTCTGATAGCATATCTGAGCCCACGGCTAGTATAACAGTGGTGCTTTCTGATCTGTTTTCTGACGTTTTATTTGTTACATAATAAAGATTCATTTTAGTTGCTTGACTAGTAGTAGGCTCAAAACCGCCTATTTGTGAGTATATACCAAGCAGCGAAGCATGACTGGTTTACTGTACATGATTACTCTGTAACTTGTTTTCTTCAGTCACTTGGTATATATTCACAAATTGGCGCTAGGACTATGCACAGTGTGAACTGCTCTCAGCAGATCAGACTTTACATAATACAGATAGTCAGTCTCTATCTGACGATGAAGACAGTATAGTCTTTGAAAGCTTGTAAATATATTCATCATTGAGCTAGCTATATGTATAGCTAGGGTATCTAATTTCGCTTAACACTATGAGTCAGAGTTGGGTCTGATTGGCTATAGGGGCCCTCGGTGGCCGAGTGGTCTAAGGCGCTTCGCTGGTGACCGCTAGCCTCACACCGCTGAACCGGCACGGGTTCGAGCCCAGCTGGTTCATGTGTTAAAGTTTGACAGTTACTTGCCGAAGGGCGGTGGTTCTGTCCTGGTACTCCGGCTTCCTCCACCAACCAAACTGACTGCCACCATAGGAGTGAAACAAACTTGAGTGTGACATTAATCCATATTCCCCCGCTCCCTGATTCGCTCTACATGACCAATGTTGGATCTTCCGGCTCTTAGTTTGGGTTATCTCGTCCTTTCCTTGGCTTATTGGGTTATCTCGTCCTTTCCTTGGCTTATTGGGTTATCTCGTCCTTTCCTTGGCTTGGTATTTATCTATTTAAAATCGATGGGTCAGGGACTAACGACGGTAAGTGAAACGCCATTGGACCCGTAATCCCAAGATACACTGGAGTTACAAGTCATTCTCAGCCGTGTGTGGGTCCGAATGAGCCGAAATCCCGATAGGCTTCTCGGCCATCCCTTCCTCGACGTTTGATGTTTGATACTGGGTCTAATCTTGATTTTCGATATCGTTATTCATTGACAGAGTTGCAGCGCAGTGGAAGATTTTCAAGACAGACCCCGCCCCTTTATACTACATATTACACTATAGATATTCTACTCGTGGACCAAGTGACAACAGATAAATGCAAATAGTTTAAGACACAACCAATGTTTATTAAATACTCACAACTGGACTTTGACTCTGGCATGTAGAACTTTTCCGTGGTCTAGTATCCTTTGGCACAGCCGTGCTGGCTGACCGTGGGATGGAGACTTCCTCTCCAAATCTCTGGTCTTCGATAACTTCGCCTAACTTCTTACTAAGTTTGACTAATGTTTAAGATTCGTTTAACCTTATATGTGATTTGGTATGCAGCAGATGTGAACACGTATGCTCAAGAGATAATATTCTAGTGCGACAGATGTACCTTAGGAACAATTCTATATGCCAGCAAGTCAGCTTAGAATAACATGTAAAAACACACGGTGTCGGGGTTCTTTCTTATACACATCATATCAAGTACTGTATTGATCCATTGTTGATGTATGCAAGTAAAATAGCTTATAGGCGTATCTGTAGTTGCATATAAATGAATAATTAATATATAACGAACGAATAGATACACACGTGGATATTCGTCTCGTAACACAGTAATGGCTGTCCGACGGATAACCACTAACCAGGACAACGTTCACCTACACACTGGATGTGTCACTTCATACAACTATACGGTAAGGTATGTACAAGAAAGCAATTTGGTTACTTGCCAGTGAGTCGTGATACAAACATACACTGTTCAGGGTATTTTCAAGCCAACCCTCTTGCGTAATATTGCGTGATTTAGGTGCATATACAGTACTGGACTGTCAAGTGAAACATTTACGTGATGAACCGGAATATCTACATGTACCGGGGTAGGGATAAAAGCCCGAGGCACACGCGGCTTGCAGTAGGCTACCGTAGTGAAGAGCAGTAGGATACCAGAAATGCGCATAGGGTTGCCTCCTCTCAAATCAAGTCCCAAATGCTCACAATTTTGCATAAAATATGTTAAAAGATAGCATTTGGATTTACTTCTTGTACAACGGCGAACAAGATGTACACGAGAGTAGTATACAAAGGGCATTTAAGCCCGCATTTTGCCGCCGGAGGTAACTCTTGCATCCGCCAGCTGGCGTTATTGTAGGTTATAGTATAGGAAATGGCCATTCACGGCCTTTGACCTCTGAGGCCGCGTTGAGGTCAAAACCGCTATAGTTCCAACAGGTGGCGCCCCCTCTTTGACCTCGAATTCCTCCGAGGTTTGGTGGTAATGCGGTCTGCTTCTGCGGACAGAAAGGAGTCCCCAGACTTCAAATACGCTGCATGGACCGATTGGGTCGAGTGAGAGGTCCCCGCTCCTCCAGAGCTATCCAGTCATTCTGTATCCACAGAAAAATAAAATAAATAAATAAATAAAAAGCGGAACACGGAATACTCCTACAATAGGGGCCTGTATTATACAATATACGGGAAAATGCTTGTATGGGGTATAGGGGTGGTCATTTTTTTTTATTTTACTTTGGGTTGGTCTTGTTTTTCACGTCTCGCACCATGATGGGAAGGGTCTCGGAGGTAAGCGGTGAACTTTTTTGAAAAGTACCGGGTAGGTCTGTATATAGGTCCATATAGGCTCATACTGGGTATGGGGGATATGTCCATCCTGGGAAATTCACACATGTTCATTGCGATATGGGTTGTTTGGTCTTGTTTTTCACGTCTCACCATGTAGAACACGATGGGACGGATCTGGAAGGTAAGCGGTGAAATGTTTTGAAAAGTACCGGGTATATCTGTATAGGCCCATACTGGCTCAGGATGATAGGTCCATACTGGGTGGACGTTTTAGGGTCTAGGTGAGCCCCTAGTGGACTTATGGTGTCGTATGAGGTCTTATTTTGAAGCTCTCGTGGACTGGATCGTTTTCAATATTCTGCGCCTGGGCAGTCAGGCCGTAGTATAGAAAGCAGGCATTTTGGGGGGTATGTGGGGGTGCGTTTGGAGTAGAGATAGACCACTATTGGTATAAAATGATCGTGGGAGATGTCCAAGTGAAGCTTGTGTGAGGTAGAGTCAGAATGGCGTGTTTTTTTTATTGCAAGTCGCGTCAATCTGCTCATGCGCAGTTGGGTGTAGTAAGTAAAGTGGTCATTTTGTGGGGGTGCGTGGGGGTGTGTTTGGGGGTAGAGAAGGACCATCCTTGGTCCGAATGGGTCGTGGGAGGTGTCATTTTGTAGCTCTCGGGGTGTCGACCCCGATTTAAGGGATGTCCACAGCATCTGTGACGTCATCAGTACGAGTACTAGCGAAAGTGGGCATTTTGGGAGGTATTTGGTGTAGCGATGGACCACTATTGGTCCGAATGCGACATGTGGGGTGTCATTTTGTAGCTCTCGGGGTGTAGACCCCGACTTGAGGGATGTCTGCGTCATCTGTGACGTCATCGGTGACGTCATCAGTACGAGTAGTAGCGAAAGTGAGCATTTTGGGGCAGCGAAGGAAGGTATTTGGTGTTGAGATGGACCACTACAGGTCCGAATACGTCTTGTAGTTCTCGTGGTGCAGACCCCTATTTGAGGAAGGTCCGCGTCATCTGTGACGTCATCAGTAAGTGTAGTAGCCGAAGTGGGCATTTCGGGGGTGTGAAGGAAGGTGTTTTGAGGTAGAAATGGACCATCCTTGATCCGAATGCGTCGTGTGAAGTGGCATCTTGTAGCAACGCCCGCCAGCGCCAAGCGCAACGCTTCAACGCCCTGGTGAATTAGCCCAAAAGCTCTGATTTTCATGGAGTTGTCACTAATTCGTTGGAAATGCATTGACGCCCGTCAACGCCCATCGTTATGCCATAACGCCCTAGCATAACGCCTTGACGCCATGATATAGACAGATGAGAGAAAAACACCAACAAGGATGACAGATGAGAGAACAACAACATCAAGTTTTCATATAGTTTATCCTCCCCAATGTAACATCATACCCACGCTGGGGGAGCCGCGTTGGGTATGTTTACAATTCAAGAACACTCTTGTCCAACCAAAGGCCGCCATTTGGCTCTGTATCGTTCTGGCCCTTTAGATGTATTCTCGGCTGCTCTTGTTCAATCAGAAGCTGGCGTTCGAGAAAGTCCCATCTTCGGTCATGTTCGCTGTCATCCTTTTGTTCTACTCGTCGTCGGGCAGGCCTGGATATTGTTTGCGCATTCTGATCGCATTTTCCAGGGCCTCGGTGGGTGGTAGCTCCATATCCTCTTCCAAGTGACGCTTGGTCTTCATGATGGACCTGTGCGTGGGGTCGCCTTTCATTTCAAGCGGTAGTAAGGTATACTGTTCACAGATCGCCATGGCTGTTTTGGGTGTACGCCTGTTGTAAGTTATCCTGTCCGGCGTCCTCGATCGCTGCAGCGTGCGTATTGATAGCTGCTGTCACAATACGATCCCAGAAGGTAGGTTCTGTCTCACTTTCCTGGGATGTAGGCTGACTATCTGAGGTCAAGCTCTCCGTATCAGTAGACAGACTGTGAGCAATCTCTGTTTCGTTATCAGTCGATACACTCTCAGCAGTTTCTGTATCAGCATCCGCCTCAATGGACTCCTCGGCGTCTTCAATCCCATGTATATTTTTCTGGTGTCGCATCATATCGTAATGTCTGGTGAACGTCCATTCGCAATCAGAACAAGTATAAGGCATGTTGACAGTTGCACGTCGACTGCACGTGTTTTGGGAATATACTTGCTTTCATAGATAGTAACGCCCGCCAACGCCCAGTGTTACGCCTTAACGCCCTATCTGTACGCCTTAACGCTCGTCTCAACGCCTTAACACCCATCTCAACGCCTTAGCACACTTCCTTAACGCTTTAACGTCGTTTACTGATGCGTTCGAACAAATGTTTCTTTTGCGCTATTGCTCTGACATGCGCCGGTTTCCAGTTCATGCCCGAGGTTTTCAACATCGACGCTGTTCTTTAGATTTCCATATGAACCGCATCCTTATCCAACAATTTCATATGTGTCACGAGTTCGACATACTGCTGACGTAAAGCCCGTCGTAGTCTGGGTGCCAATCTGCTATGGGCTAAAATTGCGGCTTCCTTTTTCGAATACCCTTTGTGTTGAAACTTGTTTTCTGTTGCCCTCAACGTCTCACCCATCTCGGCGTCCATACTTTCTTTGAACAAATCCTTCCATTGTCTCGAGTTCGCGTTATGGTCATTCCCTTGTACGGGTTCGGGCTGGTCCTTCACGGTTGGATGATATTCCAGGACTGATCGTATGAAGCGGGCCCGCTGTATGGGGGTGGGTTGCTGCTGCTCTGCCAGATGTGGACTCAGCGGATGGTGTAGGGGTATATGCCGTTGCGGTGATCCCTCGGCGGGTAACAGGTGGGTCGTCAGCTGGCGATCTTCGGGGGTATAGGCTTTTAAATATACGAACAGGTAGCCGTCCGGGACGACTTGTCGCCCCTTGAAACGCCTGCATGAAATGGTCGATGTTCTGAGGATAAATTCGACTACCAAATACACGGATTTGTGCTCTGTCAATGGGATGGAGAACAACACAAAGTATTGGCAGTTCAAGGCAATATCTCTGGACGCCTTCCCTTGAGGAAAGAGATTCTGGATCAAATACATGACGGACAAATTCCGAAGCTGTTGAAATATTGTGTTGCCAAATTTCACAGATAGTTTTAATGAGAAATTCAAGCAACTCTATAAACGAAGAAACATCCCATGAATGATATCTCTTGTATGTAGTACAGCTATAGAATGCTTTATGGCTTCCGACATTAATATATCTACGATCAGTTTTCTTGAACACAGATACTATTAAAGAACTTAGACGGTTAATAAGGTCCTGATGAGGGATTGTGGTAGAGAGTCGAGAAATCCCATGTGGAAACATGTCTATACGATATGTGAACTTTAGCATCAAGTTCTTCCGTAAGCCATTTTGAGTTTTTCAATATCCACATACATTCAACGCCAGAGTTTTCAGAAATATTGGCGCAATACCTTTCCAAAAATGCTTTTACTTCCTGAAGGACCCTCGTCAACAGGGTTGAAAGAAGCTTGGTTGTGTAGCTTCTAGAACCAGCTGAATCTAGATTTGTATGGTGATTTATGCGTTTTGAATTCCAGTATACTTTTGGTATATCGATATGTTTGGTCTGTATATAGGTCCATATAGGCTCATACTGGGTATGGGGGATATGTCCATCCTGGGAAATTCACACATGTTCATTGCGATATGGGTTGTTTGGTCTTGTTTTTCACGTCTCACCATGTAGAACACGATGGGACGGATCTGGAAGGTAAGCGGTGAAATGTTTTGAAAAGTACCGGGTATATCTGTATAGGCCCATACTGGCTCAGGATGATAGGTCCATACTGGGTGGACGTTTTAGGGTCTAGGTGAGCCCCTAGTGGACTTATGGTGTCGTATGAGGTCTTATTTTGAAGCTCTCGTGGACTGGATCGTTTTCAATATTCTGCGCCTGGGCAGTCAGGCCGTAGTATAGAAAGCAGGCATTTTGGGGGGTATGTGGGGGTGCGTTTGGAGTAGAGATAGACCACTATTGGTATAAAATGATCGTGGGAGATGTCCAAGTGAAGCTTGTGTGAGGTAGAGTCAGAATGGCGTGTTTTTTTTATTGCAAGTCGCGTCAATCTGCTCATGCGCAGTTGGGTGTAGTAAGTAAAGTGGTCATTTTGTGGGGGTGCGTGGGGGTGTGTTTGGGGGTAGAGAAGGACCATCCTTGGTCCGAATGGGTCGTGGGAGGTGTCATTTTGTAGCTCTCGGGGTGTCGACCCCGATTTAAGGGATGTCCACAGCATCTGTGACGTCATCAGTACGAGTACTAGCGAAAGTGGGCATTTTGGGAGGTATTTGGTGTAGCGATGGACCACTATTGGTCCGAATGCGACATGTGGGGTGTCATTTTGTAGCTCTCGGGGTGTAGACCCCGACTTGAGGGATGTCTGCGTCATCTGTGACGTCATCGGTGACGTCATCAGTACGAGTAGTAGCGAAAGTGAGCATTTTGGGGCAGCGAAGGAAGGTATTTGGTGTTGAGATGGACCACTACAGGTCCGAATACGTCTTGTAGTTCTCGTGGTGCAGACCCCTATTTGAGGAAGGTCCGCGTCATCTGTGACGTCATCAGTAAGTGTAGTAGCCGAAGTGGGCATTTCGGGGGTGTGAAGGAAGGTGTTTTGAGGTAGAAATGGACCATCCTTGATCCGAATGCGTCGTGTGAAGTGGCATCTTGTAGCAACGCCCGCCAACGCCAAGCGCAACGCTTCAACGCCCTGGTGAATTAGCCCAAAAGCTCTGATTTTCATGGAGTTGTCACTAATTCGTTGGAAATGCAGTGACGCCCGTCAACGCCCATCGTTATGCCATAACGCCCTAGCATAACGCCTTGACGCCATGATATAGACAGATGAGAGAAAAACACCAACAAGGATGACAGATGAGAGAACAACAACATCAAGTTTTCATATAGTTTATCCTCCCCAATGTAACATCATACCCACGCTGGGGGAGCCGCGTTGGGTATGTTTACAATTCAAGAACACTCTTGTCCAACCAAAGGCCGCCATTTGGCTCTGTATCGTTCTGGCCCTTTAGATGTATTCTCGGCTGCTCTTGTTCAATCAGAAGCTGGCGTTCGAGAAAGTCCCATCTTCGGTCATGTTCGCTGTCATCCTTTTGTTCTACTCGTCGTCGGGCAGGCCTGGATATTGTTTGCGCATTCTGATCGCATTTTCCAGGGCCTCGGTGGGTGGTAGCTCCATATCCTCTTCCAAGTGACGCTTGGTCTTCATGATGGACCTGTTCCTGGGGTCGCCTTTCATTTCAAGCGGTAGTAAGGTATACTGTTCACAGATCGCCATGGCTGTTTTGGGTGTACGCCTGTTGTAAGTTATCCTGTCCGGCGTCCTCGATCGCTGCAGCGTGCGTATTGATAGCTGCTGTCACAATACGATCCCAGAAGGTAGGTTCTGTCTCACTTTCCTGGGATGTAGGCTGACTATCTGAGGTCAAGCTCTCCGTATCAGTAGACAGACTGTGAGCAATCTCTGTTTCGTTATCAGTCGATACACTCTCAGCAGTTTCTGTATCAGCATCCGCCTCAATGGACTCCTCGGAGTCTTCAATTCCATGTATATTTTTCTGGTGTCGCATCATATCGTAATGTCTGGTGAACGTCCATTCGCAATCAGAACAAGTATAAGGCATGTTGACAGTTGCACGTCGACTGCACGTGTTTTGGGAATATACTTGCTTTCATAGATAGTAACGCCCGCCAACGCCCAGTGTTACGCCTTAACGCCCTATCTGTACGCCTTAACGCTCGTCTCAACGCCTTAACACCCATCTCAACGCCTTAGCACACTTCCTTAACGCTTTAACGTCGTTTACTGATGCGTTCGAACAAATGTTTCTTTTGCGCTATTGCTCTGACATGCGCCGGTTTCCAGTTCATGTCCGAGGTTTTCAACATCGACGCTGTTCTTTAGATTTCCATATGAACCGCATCCTTATCCAACAATTTCATATGTGTCACGAGTTCGACATACTGCTGACGTAAAGCCCGTCGTAGTCTGGGTGCCAATCTGCTATGGGCTAAAATTGCGGCTTCCTTTTTCGAATACCCTTTGTGTTGAAACTTGTTTTCTGTTGCCCTCAACGTCTCACCCATCTCGGCGTCCATACTTTCTTTGAACAAATCCTTCCATTGTCTCGAGTTCGCGTTATGGTCATTCCCTTGTACGGGTTCGGGCTGGTCCTTCACGGTTGGATGATATTCCAGGACTGATCGTATGAAGCGGGCCCGCTGTATGGGGGTGGGTTGCTGCTGCTCTGCCAGATGTGGACTCAGCGGATGGTGTAGGGGTATATGCCGTTGCGGTGATCCCTCGGCGGGTAACAGGTGGGTCGTCAGCTGGCGATCTTCGGGGGTATAGGCTTTTAAATATACGAACAGGTAGCCGTCCGGGACGACTTGTCGCCCCTTGAAACGCCTGCATGAAATGGTCGATGTTCTGAGGATAAATTCGACTACCAAATACACGGATTTGTGCTCTGTCAATGGGATGGAGAACAACACAAAGTATTGGCAGTTCAAGGCAATATCTCTGGACGCCTTCCCTTGAGGAAAGAGATTCTGGATCAAATACATGACGGACAAATTCCGAAGCTGTTGAAATATTGTGTTGCCAAATTTCACAGATAGTTTTAATGAGAAATTCAAGCAACTCTATAAACGAAGAAACATCCCATGAATGATATCTCTTGTATGTAGTACAGCTATAGAATGCTTTATGGCTTCCGACATTAATATATCTACGATCAGTTTTCTTGAACACAGATACTATTAAAGAACTTAGACGGTTAATAAGGTCCTGATGAGGGATTGTGGTAGAGAGTCGAGAAATCCCATGTGGAAACATGTCTATACGATATGTGAACTTTAGCATCAAGTTCTTCCGTAAGCCATTTTGAGTTTTTCAATATCCACATACATTCAAGTTTTCAGAAATATTGGCGCAATACCTTTCCAAAAATGCTTTTACTTCCTGAAGGACCCTCGTCAACAGGGTTGAAAGAAGCTTGGTTGTGTAGCTTCTAGAACCAGCTGAATCTAGATTTGTATGGTGATTTATGCGTTTTGAATTCCAGTATACTTTTGGTATATCGATATGTTTGGTTGGAAGACAAATACCTCTTACCTTCAGAAACGTTTTGTGATTGTTAAATAAATCTTGCAGGGTAAATGCTGTTTGAGAGTAAGTAGACGTATTTGATGACGATATGTTTACACTCAATTCTTCAACCAGCACATGGTAATAGTAATGTTTACATATGAATATTATATTATTTGGAGCTTTATCTGCTGGGACTATGACGAATTTACTCTAGGGATTTGCTAGAACTTCTTGCGAATTGGGGCTTCTCAGTACTTGTTTTGCTTGTGGAAGGGTACTTCTGTCAATATGGCGGATTGTTTCAACGACCTTGCTCTTGGTGAGGTCCAGCCAATCATCGAGTACCCTAGGTTCAACTTTTTCTCGCTTGTCACAGCAATAGCACAAAAAGAAACATTTGTTCGAACGCATCATTAAACGACGGTAAAGCGTTAAGAAAGTGTGCCAAGGCGTTGGGATGGGTGTTGAGGCGTCATGAAGACCAAGCGTCACTTGGAAGCGGATATTGAGCTACCACCCACTGAGGCCCTGGAAAATTCGATCAGAATGCGTAAACAACTGTTTCAGGACATGCTGCCCAAACAATATCCAGGCCTGCCCGACGGCGATTAGAACAAACGGATGAGAGCGAACATGGCCGAAGATGGGACTTTCTCAAACGCCGGCTTCTGATTGGACAAGAGTCTTCTTGAATTGTAAACATACCCAACGCGGCTCCCCCAGCGTGGGTACGATGTAACATTGGGGAGAATAAACTATATGAAAACTTGTTGTTGTTGTTTTGTTCTCTCATCTGTCATCCTTGTTGTTGTTGTTTTTCTCTCATCTGTCTATATCATGGCGTCAAGGCGTTATGCTAGGGCGTTAAGTCGTAACGGCGGACGTCACTGCATTTCCAATGAATTAGTGACAATCCCATGGAAATCCGAGCTTTTGGGCTAATTCACCAGGGTGTTGAAGCGTTGAGCTTGGCGTTGGCGGGCGTTGCTACAAGATGCCACTTCAGACGACGCATTCACCCCCAAAATGCCCACTTTGGCTACTACTCCTACTGATGAAGTCACCGATGACGTCACAGATGACGTGAACATGCCTCAAATAGGGGTCTGCCCCACGAGAACTACAAAATGAAGCCCCAAACGACGTATTCGGGCCAGTGTTGGTCCATCTCCACACCAAATAGCTTCCTTCGCTGCCTCAAAATGCCCACTTTCGCTACTACTCGTACTGATGACTTCACCGATGACGTTACAGATGACGCGAACATTCCTCAAATCGGGGTCTACACCCCGAAAGCTACAAAATGACCCCCAACATGACGCATTCGGACAAATAGTGGTCCATCTGGACACCAAATACCTTCCTTCACTTGCTCAAAATGCCCACTTTCGCTACTACTCATACAGATGCTGTGGACATCCCTCAAATCGACGTCTGCACCACGAGAACTACAAAATGACACCCCACACGACGCATTCGGATCAATAGTGGTCCATTTCTACCCCAAACACACCCGACACGTACCACAATTTGCTCGCTTTCGCTACTACTCGTCCTGATGACGTCACATATGCTGTGGACATCGCTCAAATCGGGGTCTACACCCCGAGAGCTACAACGTGACACATCCCACGACCCACTCGGACCAAGTATGATCCCTCTCTACCCCAAACACACCCCACGCACCCCCCAAAATGACCACTTTACTTACTACACCACTTTACTTACTACACCCAACTGCGCATGGGGAAATCCAAGATGGCCGCCTTGTGGCCATACTGGATTTTGGAATCCGACCAGAAAAGGTATCTGCGCAACTAGACTCCCAAGGGGAAACTGTGTACCAAATTTCAAAAAGATCCATGCAGTAGTTCCCGAGAAATCGCGATAACAAGGTTTCATGGGAAAATCCAAGATGGCCGCCTTCTGGCCATATTGGATTTTCGAATCGCGCCAGAAAAGGTATCTGCACAACTAGACCCCCTGTGTACCAAATTTCAGAAAGATTCATGCAGTAGTTCCTGAGAAATCGCGATAACAAGGTTTCATGGGGAAATCCAAGATGGCCGCCTTGTGGCCATACTGGATTTTGGAATCCGACCAGAAAAGGTATCTGCGCAACTAGACTCCCAAGGGGAAACTGTGTACCAAATTTCAAAAAGATCCATGCAGTAGTTCCCGAGAAATCGCGATAACAAGGTTTCATGGGAAAATCCAAGATGGCCGCCTTGTGGCCATATAGGATTTTCGAATCGGGCCAGAAAAAGGTATCTGCACAACTAGACCCCAAGGGGAACCTGTGTACCAAATTTCAGAAAGATCCATGGAGCAGTTCCTGAGAAATCGCGATAACAAGAAATGTTTACGGACGGACGACGTACCACGGACGAAAAGCGATTTGTAAAAATGACCACCCCTTACCCCAAACAGGCAAGGGGTGTATATTGTATAATACAGGCCCCTACTGTAGGAGTAAAGTCCGTGTTCCTCTTTTTATTTATTTATTTTAACTATCTTACCTTGGCAATTAATGGGATAATGCTCAGATATGCTTTCAGAGCCATTTCCCAGCCCCAATATCAAAATATCAAGACTGACTTTCATCTTTTAAATGAGATAAAATATCATTTTACGCACATTTAATTAATTTACATTGAATTTTTATTTTTTGTAACAACGGAGGAGGAAGAGCTTTGGTCTTTTTTTGTGAAAGAGCCGAAATTGGGTCACAAATCATCATTGGATGAAACCCTGCTCCGAAAAAAATGACTTTATTTCATAGAGTCTAGAACCATTTCAGGAAGATTTTTCACAAAAGAATTTAACTCATAATTTCTCATTCTGCTGTTAAAAGAAATACTCTTTTTTTATATCAAATTTAGAAAATTATATCACTAAAATTGAATAGGGAAAAGGCCGTTCTTTCCATTAATTGCGACAAAAACTCGCCCTGGAAATTTCTAAAAATTTACTTCTGGGTACATATTCTGAAATCTTCGTTTAATAAACTCAACATGAAACATGATATACATACAAAAGAAAAAATATTTTTGGTTTTATTTTAAGTATAATTATATAAAGAATGTGTGATGTTTACATACGAAAATCTCCTTTGTGTGTGGCGGTAATGAAGGTTTTTTTTCAATCAAAAACCTGCAAAAACATATTTTGCTTGAAGAATATGTACTGAAATATCAGCCTACGGGGGTCAGTTGCATAAAAATGAGTTTACAATTCATCACAATGTGCTCCCTGGCATATTTTGGTATTTCTGATGCATTTATAAGGAGAATTTTCTCTTGTAACAAAAATATGTCACCTCAAATCAAAATTATATTTTCGCAAAGATATTTGGAAGATTGCTTATTTGAAAGTATCAAGTCTGATTTTTGTTTGAGGTGTCATATTCTCATGACAAGAAAAAATCTTGCCTATAAATGCCTCAAAATTACAGCATTAGTCCAGGGAGCATATTTTCATGAATCAAAAATTCAGTTATATTCAGCACCCCATACGACCCATTCGGACCAATAGTGGGTCATCTCGACCCCAAAACGTCCGTTCCCATGAAATTAGCACTGCGTATGCGTGCCATAGTTCCTACTTCCACAACCCACCAGTCCAGTCGAGGCTTCTCCACGAGTGCTTCACTTTGACCCATTCGAACCAATAGTGTTCCATCTCAAGGCTAAAACGGCCATTCCCATGTCCTTTTCCCACAATTCCCGGTCTACGCCAGCGTGCCTTAGCCTCTACTTCCATCCCCAAAATGGCTGAGTTCGCTACTAATCCTATTGATGACGTCACTGATGAAATGAACATCCTTGAAGTCGTGGTCTACACCACAAGAGCTTCAATATGAGACCATACATGACCTATTTGGATACAATATAGCCCCTCAATCTCTCAAATACGCCCTAGCGCTTCTCCAAAATGTCCAATGACTGAAACAATGTTGAAAACGACGTTAAATCCTACTCACTCACTCCAAAATGTCCACTAGTAGATACCGTAAAATGTGCGTAATATTGTTGCATGTTGTCTTTAGGTCCACATGTTGATAGTGAAAGTCTGCTCCGTACACACATGTAACAAATATTACGGTGTTTGACATTGAATATTGGACTTTTCCTCCATTTTTTGCATTTTCGTATGTATTTCAGCATGCTTTTTTACATGGTTTTTTTAATGGTTTTTACATGCTTTTTTTAATGGTTTTTCATCAGTGTGGTTTCTTTCATGTTTCTTTATGTTCCATTTGTGTGAACAGCTATATTATGGACAGAGGGAGGTGTCCTTTCGATGAACAGCTTTATCGACAGAATGCATTTTATGGCTTTGCACCAGTATGTGTCCTTTCATATCGCCCAAGGTGTCCTTTCTATGAACAGCTATATAGACAGAGTGAGCATTTTATTACAAGCGTCAGGTCCGTCATTCATAATTCAGCCGTCGTCCATTAGAGAATATCCGCGTCCATAATCCAAAGACCTATTCCATACAACAGTATTAGCACCAAATTCAATTAAAGCTCGTGTGAATCACGGGCGAAGAGCATTTCCCCAGATAATTGTAAAATACATGATTAGGTACTCACAGGGCTTTAGATCTCCCCAATTTGGGCACACCCCTTATTAGGTGTGGCAATTGTTTTTAGGATGGGTCAGAGGGTCGAACACATAACCCTGGGGGATGAGCAATCAGGAATCATCCCTGTTAGTAGTGCAGCTGCCTCTTTACCAATGGCCGAAATTTATTTATTTTGTGTTTCATGGGCCCACCGACATTACAAAATCGAATAAAAATAAAATTTAAAATTTTCACTTTTATTTTTCCAACGGAAGTTTGAACATAAAGATTTTAACCCCCTTTTCGTTCCTGATTATATGAATTAGGCTGTTGTTCTCTATCTGAAACAATGCCGACAAATAAAAATGCCAAACAACAAAAATAACTACCTTTCGCGATAGTTTTTCCCTAGAAATCAGCAAATTGTTGTAGTTGTAAAATGCTACTAAATAGTACTCAAGCAATAACGACATTCAATATAAAACGGGAACCTTCACTGGCTGTGTGATCTATCACTCTCTCATGGTACCCATATTCTGACAGTAATGCAGTATGTCAGACCTTGGAATTGGTGGGTGTATCAACAACTCAGCCGATACAGCATGGCTTTAAGTTACTGCATGAGGCTGTTGCAACACATACAAATTCGCTAGATTGATCTGGAAGACAACCACAGCCACAACAATGATGATAATGTTAAACTTGAAGTGCATGATGGCACTTTACATACAGTTTTGACCTTGAGATCAACATCAGTCATATTCATAGAGTTCAGGTTCATCATCAGTTGCTTATGTCGTATCAATTTAGAAAGCCTAGCTATAGTTCATGTTATATCATATTATACAGTATATACTCTTTGAAAAATAGGTTCAGTCAACTGGAATAGGCTTCTAGTCAGTCACCAACTGCATAAGTATTATGAATTTGGAGAGCCTATCGTCACTCTTTTAAAAATTATTGCCAATGCTAAATTTGACCTTGATAAAACAGGTGAAGGTCAGTCATTTTCATTTGGCTTCTGATCCGTCACCGGCTGCATATGTGGAATGACAAGAAAGATGAACAGACAGAGAAACGGACAGATAGATGACATGGACAATTCAGTTCCATTTGGGGCATCATTACATATCTTCAAAGTATAAATATTCTGTCAAAATGCATCAAAACACACCAGTTTACATAAAAATAACTTAGCGTCTGTTGACTTGTAGCGTATGTAAGTCTGTTCGAAATTTTAAACCAACATGGTTAAACGGAACCACAAACGTCAAAAAAGACTCTGTTGTTACATACGCGAACAGCGAGCCCCATAAAAGAGCCCAGACATTAGAAAGAGATGCTATCCTAAGAGAAAAAGGCCAGTCGCCGGTCGCCTCTACACTACAGTAATAGGTAAGGCATTAAATAAAATTATTCAACATCAGTTTACAATCAAATGGACAGTAATTTGTTATTAACTTAAAATTGAAACAGCTACTAGTCAGTGAATGATACAATTGTGAATTGTTAATTCGACATTGTAAAAGCATTTATGAGATTGAGAAATACATTATCATGTCATCTGAAATTGATTTATGTAAGTTATTGTTCCGTTATGGTTTCCTCCTGATTATGTACCATGACCCATTATCAGGTTGAGGACAACCTTCCACCCATTAAACATGTTAAAATTCAATAATGTTCACTTGCAGACAGTCTCTAATAACTAATAAGGGCTGTCAATCTGTACATACATATTAACAAGAGATGGTTCGAATTATAGTTTGTTTTCCTGTGGAATTGGATAGATAAAATGCATCAGAAAATTAACAAATGAATGATCCTTACTGTATGCTGTTAAATTAACTGTTTTCATCTGAATTTGCACAGGTTGAAAACAATAGCTATCCAATTATAAAAATAGCAGGTGATGTTCAATTTGACCTGCGATTTTTCTCTGAAAAAAAATATAGCAGCTCATCAAAAGTTTTCTATTTTGGACCCTGCCACTGGAGACTAAATAACTGTCAATGGGATTATGAGCCATACCAATGAACAGGATCAAATTACTATATCCGTATTGTAGAGAGAAGTGGCACTGATTCAGGAAAGGAAGTGTTTACTTGGTTGACTCAAGAAGTCTACTAGTCCACTTATGTGAAGTGCATTATGCAACGAGTCAACCACTACACAGAATGGTCGACATACAGGCATACAATGTCATCATATCAAAGTAAAAGGGGAAGATCAGTGTTACATGTACAGTATGTCTATTTGACCAAAATGCCCTGAATACAAGTTCACTCGAATCCTCGAATAGTGAAGGCAGCATATTTTCCCTGACTGCATTTTAGCTATGTGTATGAGCAGGGGCTAATGTGGCCTAGATTTAGATATATTTGCTGTCAATACCCCATTGCCAAATATATATGCCAGCGCTAACAGCACCAATGTCCTTTCAATCCATTTTTAAACCATAATGTTAATGAAATTAGGAATTGTCAAAAAGAATGTATAATGAGATATAAATTAAGCACTATGTTGATGGGCTGCAAATCCGTATGGAAGGTGGCCCTTCAATAAAAACAAAAACAAAAAACAAAAACACCTTCAGTCCTTTGAAATCCTTTGTCTGTCTGACAACAAACTTCATAAAATGCCAATAAATTGCGCTATATAAGTTTACTGTCTATAGTGCCACCCAATGATGAACAATATGACGAAACTACACGATGAAGCCAAACCCTCAGATGTGGCCTGGGGAATGTAGATATTGGACTGAAGTGATAAGAATTTCACATATTACAACAAGAGCCCAAGGGGCTTCAATATACGCCCGTACATCTGGAATTACACTGGTCTGAATTTCTAGATTGTTAATGGCCTTCATCCGAATTGGTAGCTAGCAACCCAGAGAAAGGTCTACGATTTTATGCTTCTGAGAATGTTACATACATCACATCTTATATTGAATGATAAACTAAAATGGGATGAACTCTTGGTAACTAGGTGACCTTGAAACAAAGTCGAGAGCTCAAATATCCCGCACTGAAATCGACAATAGTCAAACACAAGAACATAGTAGTTTTCTTTCAAATGGATTCCTTTCCGGCGAGAAAATTTTCCATGAAGGTATAAGGATGTGAAGAAAGTGATGAAGTAAACCTTTGTTCTTGAGTTAATAAACAGGTCTAAAGTTCATAAAGGACCCCTCTCCCCATTAAATTAGTAAATGTATGGTTTTTATTTCACAAGAATTTAAGTAAATGTAGCCATTTCTTACATGTATCAAACATGAGAGACAACTCCACAGGACAAATGCCATATACATGTAGGGGAGACAAGTCTGAATATTCCAACCTAACACATATAGGCAGCTAAACTTGACTTTTGACAAATTGATCTCTAATGTTAACTAATGTTAATGGGTGAATGGACGGAATGCAACATCGCATTACATGATCTCGTCTTCGACAGGTATATGAAAATGTGACTTTTAATGATATTGAGTTTGGGGTCACAGAGACCTTGATCTTTGACCCACATTTTGATTTGTAACACATCATGCCCCTCAAATGTATCTACTGGCACAAAAAAAAAGTTATTTTTAATAATTTCAAATTTTTGGGTCACAGTGACCTTGACCTTTAATCTTGACTTACATGTTGGTACACGACACTTTGTCTTCCCTCAATATCTCAATCATCTTCACAAGTCCAGGTAAATCCTAAATCCTTGGAGAGGGTTTACCTTGACATTTTTGGTCTTTCGAGAGAGTTCTTGAGCCGACCCCTCCATTATACAATCTCGTACATTTCATCCACCGCGCTTGTTTTGAATAAGCATGTCGGTATCCCAAGCTTGCGGTTTTTGCTTTGACTTCTGATGTTGATTTCAACTTGACATCAAAGCAGTTGAGTCTGCAATGAAATTCAATCCGGTCATATCTCATACCCAGCAGCGGATTGGCCTAATCAACTGGCTTAGCGCGTTCACTGATTGGGTTGATTTAGAGGAAACCTCTTTATCTATTTATATCCAGAACTCATATGGGTAACTTACCAAGCCAGTGTATCCATCCTAACAGATCGATCGATACACTGGCTCGTGAGGATGTGTATCAATGGACACAGAAAATCATGATTTTCTCGCATGCTGATAGCAAAATACGAACGTAGCGTGCAAGATCTATGGGGCTACGTTTCGTAACATGTGTCTAATTCCGCTTAACCCGGGGCTAGGGGCCGTATGAGCCCATGTACTTCAAGATCCTCATGGTACTCATATGAACAGTCACAATCAAAGCGTGACTGAGGTACATCATTTTTAGATGACGACTCTATAACGAATATTATGGATTAAGAATACTGATCAGCGATACGGATTTGATATTTTGGAAGATCATGATGTCTTGCCGGCATCATTGAAAACTGTTGACCGCTTCTCTCTTGCAGGAAACAAGCCTATGTTTATGTATACTTTTGTCTTTTTGAATTTGGTGCTAATACTGTTATATGGAAATGGATTAGGTCTTTGGATTATGGACGCGGATATTCTCTAATGGACGACGGCTGGATTATGAATGACGGACTAGACGCTTGTAATTTTAACAATTTCATGATTTTGGGGATCACAGTAACCTTGACCTTCGGCCTTGACCTACATTTTGGTATGTGACACATCGTGTCCCCCTCATGTATCTACTGACACAAAAAAGTTATTTTTAATAATTTCCTGATTTTGGGGTCAGTGACCTTTGATCTTCGACCTTGACCTATATTTTGGTATGCAACACCTCGTTTCCCCCTATTGAATCCAGTCACAAAAAATTAGAAATTTTTAATGATTTCCTGATTTTTCCGTGACACTGACCTTTGACCTCTGACCTCGACCTACATTTTTTGTGCAGTTCATCGTTCCCCCCTAGGGCATCCACTCACCAAAAATTAGAACTGTAGATAGAAAACTGTCAATGATCAATGATTTCCTGATTTTAGGCAAGTGACCTTTGACCTCTGACCTTGACCTCAATTGTGGTATGCGACACATCGTCTCCACCTAGCGTATCCACTCACAAAAAATTGCAACTGTTGATAGAAAACGTTCACAGATATAGACCGGACATGAACACTTCAGTGATTTCCTGTTTTTTAGGCCAGTGACCTTTGACCTCTGACCTTGACCTTCATTTTGGTACGCGACACATCGTCTCCCCGTAGGGTATCCACTCACCAAAAATTGAAACTGTAAATAGAAAACTGTTCCAGATATAGACCGGACACGGGGGACGGACAGACGGACGGACGGACGGACAGACGGACGGAAACCGCCATCACATAATACGTCCGCCTTTTTGGCGGGCGTATAAAAATGGCCATTTGGCTTACAAGGGATGTGAATTATAACACTGGGAATGTTACATTCATGTTCAGAAAAATAGAATTACTTTTCCCTGATTAAATAGCAAATTTCCATTTTTGTGAAAACAAAATATTATTTTGAGATGCAAAAATGCATCTCCATGATTCGCCAACACCACCAAAATCTTGTCAGTCCTTTGCCTATCTTGCAAGATCATTATACCCAAATTTCATGGAAATCAAACACGTTGTTCAGAAGATATGATGTTACACATGTTTACCTGCATTCATGTCTATAGCGCCACCTAGTAACAACCAAATACCATGAAAAACAAGCAGGTGAAATCTAAAGCCCTAGGGAGATTGCACATAAAAGTTCAATGGAAAAAACTTTAATCATGATAATGGTTATGGAGGTTTTGACGTTAAGTCAGATAATTGAGATTTTTCAATAAAATAGCAATTTGGTTCGCACCAAAAGAAAATTATCATGTCAGCATTCCTACATTTATGCTTGGCAACATAGAATAGAACAATTTTTAAATATTTCTCCAAGCGAATGGTAAATTTTTATTTCACAAAAAACTTCTTTTTTTGAAACGCAAAAAACGTGCTGTTATAATTATGCCAGCTACACCAAAACCTTTTCAGCACATTGCCTATCCTTCAAGACCATTGTAATAAAATTTCAAAGAAATCAAACAAGTCGTTCAGACGAAATCGTCACAGAAAGGTTTACCTATGCCCTGACTACAACGCCACCTAGTGGTGAGCAGCGGCTAACAAAACACAACCAGACAAATTTCCCAGGCCTAAGCAGATAGCACACAAAGTTTGCCCCGCAAATATTTACCGGTTTCAGAGATATTCACGTTTAAAGTCGCGGCGGCGGCGCCGGCGGATCCGTTTCTCATGAAAACATAAGAGCATCCACTTTGTGGAAATGCTCTAAAAAGACAATCATAGTATACATAAACATTATGGCTTTGCACCAGTATCTGTCCTTTCATGTCGCCCAATGTGTCCTTTCTATGAACAGCTATATAGACAAAGTGAGCATTTTATGGCTTTGCACCAGTATGTGTCCTTTCTTCGCCCAATGTGTCCTTTCTATGAACAGCTATATAGACAAAGTGAGCATTTTATGGCTTTTCACCAGTATGTGTCCTTCCATGAACCTT